>PITA01007158.1:0-93954 GCA_004023965.1 Spilogale gracilis
ACCAAGGAAATAGAAACAATCATCAGAAATTACTATCAACAGTTATATGCCAGTAAGTTTAACAACCTAGAAGATACAGATGCAAACCTGGAAACCTATAAACTTCCAAGACTGAAACAGCAAGAAATTGACAATCTGAATAGACCAATATCTAGTAATGAGATTGAAGCAGTGATCAAAAGCCACCCCCTCCCCCCCCCAGCAAGAGCCCAGGACCTGATGGATTCCACAGGGAATTCTACCAAACATTCAAAGAAAAAATAGCACCTATTTTTCTGAAGCTGTTTCAAAAAATAGAAACAGAAGGAAACTTCCAGACTCTTTCTATGAAGCCGGCATTACTCTAATCCCCAAACAGTCAAAGACCCCATCAAAAAGGAGAACTTCAGACCAATATCTCTGATGAATATGGCTGCCCAGATTCTTAACAAGATCCTTGCTAACAGAATCCAACAGTACTTTAAAATGATTATCTACCATGACTAGGTGGGATTTATCCCAGGGATGCAAGGGTGGTTCAACACTCACAAATCAATCAACGTGATAGAACAAATCAATGAGAGAAGAGAGAAGAACCACATGTTCTCTCAATTGATGCAGAAAAAGCATTTGACAAAATACAGTATTCATTCCTGATTTAAACTCTACAAAGTACAGGGATAGAGGGAACATTCCTCAACCTCATAAAATCTATCTATGAAAAACCCACAGAAAATATCATTCTCAATGGAGAAAAAACTGACAGCCTTCTTATTGAGATATGGAACAAGACAAGGATGCTGACTCTCACCACTACTGTTCAACATAGTGTTAGAAGTCCTAGCAACAACAATCATACAACAGAAAGAAATAAAAGGTATTCAAATTGGTAAGAAGTAAAACTCTCTCTCTTTGCAGATGGCATGGTATTCTATATGGAAAACCCAAAGGACTCTACCCCCAAACCACTAGGACTCATACAACAATTCGGTAATGTGGCAGAATACAAAATCAATGCTCATAAATCAGTTGCATTCTTATACACTAACAATAAAAATATAGAAAGGGAAAACAGAGAATCAATTCTGTTTACTATAGCACCCAAATCCATAAGATACCTAGGAATAAACCTAATCAAATAAGTTAAGGATCTGTACTCAAAGAACTATAGAACACTCCTGAGAGAAACTGAAGAAGACACAAAAAGATGGAAGAGCATTCCATGCTCATGGATTGGAAGAATAAACATTGTGAAAATGTCTATACTGCCCAGAGCAATCTACACTTTCAATGCCATCCTGATCAAAATTCCACCAATATTTTTCAAAGAGTTGGAAAAAAAAATCCTAAAGTTTATATGGAACCAAAAAAGAGTCCAAATTGCTAAGGAAATGTTGAAGAAGAAAAACAAAGCTGGAGGGATCATGTTACCTGATTTCAGGCTTTATTACAAAGCTGTCATCACCAGGACAGCATGATACTGTCATAAAAAACAGAAAAATAGACCAATGAAACAGAGTAGAGAGTCCAGATATAGACCCACAAATCTATGGCCAAATCATATTCGACAATGCAGGAAAAAATATCCAGTGGAAAAAAGACAGTCTCTTCAATACATGGTGCTGGGAAAATTGGACAGCTGTGTATAGAAGAATGAAACTAGACCATTCTCTTACACAACACACAAGGATAAACTCGAAATGGATGAAGGGCCTCAACTTGAGGCAGGAATCCATCAAAATCCTAGAGGAGAAAATGGGCAGTAACCCCTTTGACATCAGCCACAGCAACTTCTTTCAAGACATGTCTCCAAAGGTAAAGGGCACAAAAGCCAAAATGAACTTCTGGGACTTCATCACAATAAAAGCTTCTGCACAGCAAAGGAAACATTCAACAAAGCAAAGAAGCAACCCACGGAATGGGAGAGGATATTTGCAAATGACACTACAGACAAAGGCTGATATCCAAGATCTATAAAGAACTACCCATACTCAACACCCAAAAAGAAGATGATCATATCCAAAAATGGGCAGGAGACATGAAGAGGCACTTTTCCATAGAAGACATCCAAATGGCTAACAGACACATGAAAAATTGTTCATCATCCTAGCTGTCAGGGAAATTCAAATCAAAACCACACTGAGACACCACCTTACACCAGTCAGAATGGCCAAAATTAATAAGACAGGAAATAACAAGTGTTGGAGAAGCTGTGGAGAAAGGGGAACCCTCTTACTCTGTTGGTGGGAATGCAAGGTGGTGCAGCCGCTTTGGAAAACAGTGTGGAGATTCCTTAAAAAAATAAAAATAGAGTTACCCTATGACCCTGCAATTGCACTACTGGGTATTTATCCCAAAGATACAGATGTAGTGAAAAGAAGCGCTATATGTACCCCAATGCTCATTGCAGCAATGGCCACAATCACCAAACTGTGGAAAGAGCCAAGGTACTTTTAACAGATTAATGGATAAAGAAGATATGGTCCAAATATACAATGGAATATTTCGCCTCCATCATAAAGGATGAATAACCAACTTTTGTAGCAACATGGACTGTATTGGAAGAGATTATGTTGAGTGAAATAAGCCAATTAGAGAACGTCAAGTATCACATGGTTTCACCTACTTGTGGTGCATAAGGAGTAATATAGAGGACAGTAGGAGAAGGAAAGGAAATGGAAAGTAGGGTAAATTAGGGAGGGAAAGAAAACATAAGAGACTTTGGACTCAGAAAAAACCTGAGGGTCTTGGAGGGGAGGGGAGGGGGTGGGGGGTGGGAGCCTGTTGGTGGGTACTGAGGGCACATATTGCATGAAGCACTGGAATGTGGGGCATAAACAATGAATCTTAGAACACTGAAAATAAATAAAATAATTAAAAAAGAAAAATATAATAAAAGATTTGTGTATGCTTTAAATGATGTAAATGTTAATGTTAATTTTCTAAAACTCTCCATATCCTTAAGTTTAATATTTTACTTACAAATTAAAAGTTCATACAATTCACTTCATAATGACATTTAAAAATTTTTTTCACAGAAGTTGAAAAGTCAAAATCTAATATTAGTTATTTAGATGTTGAAAGTTAGCATTGACAAGGGGGAAAGGTAGGGCCTGAGTATAAATAGAAATAACATTTTTAATGATAATACAAAGGACGTTAATTTTGCTATGTGGAAAAAGTTCGAGCAGGACAAACAAATGGACCTCAAAGTTTATTTGATAGATTCTTCTTCTTACTGCACAGAAGCCATAGATGTCACAAAACTAAGATCTGAAATTGTTTTTCATTTTCTCAGCTCTAAAACAATGGATGTTAGAGAACACAATCACTCATGAATTATCTCCTTCTTGTCTAATGCCATGATTTGATGGGTGGTGGAATTACTCATAAGTCTGAACATGTTTAAAAGAATTTGGGGTATTTCCAGGTGTGAGGATTTTATATATTTTAAAAAATTCTTTTAGGAACATTCAACATGTGGGTAGGACATTAAATTATTTTGCCTCAACATTAAAATTGTTTAAATATCCACCAAAAATACTGTTATATAGTGCTATTGTGTGTTAAAGATCTGTTATAACAGTATATTTTATAACCATGGTAGGAACAAACAGAAATGAGAAGCTACTTATAAAGCAAGTGATAAACACATATCAAATGGGTTTTATGAGCAACAGAGTAGGTTATAATCATCTGAGGCTATTTACTGTAATGAAAAAAAAAACTATTATAAAAGATGCAAATTTATTCCTAACCTCAGGTACTGAAAAATCTTCAGAAAGAATTAACCAGGTTTGTTTTTCTTTTCGCATTACATAACACAGTTATTATGGAAGATTTTTTTTTTCTGGAGTTCTTAATTCCAAAAAAAGAAAAATGTTGGTGGCAACAATTCTCCACTCTAGGACTTATGACTCCTAATTAGTGTGTTTGTGTATGTGTTTGTTTATTTCTCTTTTATCTCAAGCAGTCCTAGATGTATAACAAATACTAATCTGAAACTTGATGAATTATATTTTTAAATTGTATGCTTTTATTTTTCTATAACTTATTTTAGGTCACGCATTTTTTGCAGTATATAAGTATAATTAATTTGTAAAAATAAGAAAAAAAAATTAAATAGGGACTCAACACTAGATTTTTATCTAGATGAAACTTAAAGGTTAGAAACAAATGGGAAGACCATAAAGTACACTAGCTTAAATGTAACTGAATTCGATTTTGGCTAAATTTAGGAATTATCAAGAGGGAAAAGGAGACTGATAAATTAAAAAAAAAAAAAAACAATTCTTGTTCAAAATAACAAGAGGAAAAAAAAAACCATACACACATCGTATTTCCATAGGGAAAACTGAATTGATTAGTAGGATGAATAACAAAAGCTTTGTAGCAGTTACCGTCTTGTTCACTCCTTGTCAGCACTAAAAAAAAAGCCAGGGGTTTGGGGGCACAATAGCTCTTGGGCATATGTAAGTAGAGGGTGGAGGGCAAAACAATAAATCCTATAAATGCTCCCCAGATTTTTAAAATTACTGAGGTATAATATACAAGCCATAAATGCACCTATTTTAAAGGTACAATTTGATGAATTTTGCTAAATATATATATTCATGTAACTTCCACCACAGTCAAGATAAAGAATATCTCTATCTGGGCGCCTGGGTGGCTCAGTTGGTTAAGCGACTGATTTCAGCTCAGGTCATGATCCTGGAGACCCCAGATCGAGCCCCCCATCGGGCGCCTGCTCAGCGGGAAGCCTGCTTCTCTCTCTCTCTGCTTGTGTTCCCTCTCTGGCTGTGTTGCTCTCTGTCAAATAAATAAATAAAATCTTTAAAAAAAGGAATATTTCTATCTCCCCCAAGATTTTTCTCACTCCTCTTTCCAATTAATATTTCAGCCTCCAGCAAGTTTTACCATTTTAAACTTTACTTTTGTATTTGATTTTTAAATCAAAAAGTAATATATGCTTTTGAAATTGGGAAACAGAATATTATTGACTTTGTAAAATGTTAATATTTCCTCTAACCTTCTACTGTTATGTTCACCCACTGAGGTAGCCCATATCAAAAGTTTGAGATGCCTAACTTTACAAAACTACCTATCTTTGTATTTCCTTAAATGCTTATCATACACTGAAAATTTGTATTTCTTTAAATGTTATTTTACCATTTTCATTGCTTTGCAACTTGCTTTATTCTTTGACTTTTCTATTTCTCTCAATTGGACACCACGGGATTCTCTCCAGATTCCTTCTCATACAACTCATTCCCTTAAATAGATGTTTGTAAACTTTTTATTATAGATGAAATATGCTTGATTTTTGGTACTTGCTTTCAAACAACACTGTAGAAGATGCCTTTTTATATAACATGATTTATTTTCGTTTGTATTGTTATGAAACAGATCCCCTGAATTGGAAGTGATGGCAAAATACTCCGTACATTTATTTTAAGGGCACCTAGATGGCTCAGTTGGTTAAGCAACCGTCTTTGGCTCAGGTAATGATCCTGAAGTCCTGGGATCAAGTCTCATGCCCTGATCAGCCGGGGGTCTGCTTCTCCCTCTGACCTCCCCTCCTCGTGCTCTCTCTCAATCTCTCTCTCTCTCTCTCTCTCTCTCTCTCTCTCTCTCTCCCCCAAATAAATAAATAAAATCTTTTAAAAAATATTCTGTACATTTTAATTACAACTGGCATTGCTAGGTTAAGCAATTTGCATTTCTACCTAAAGGTAGAATAAACTTTGAACTCTAAGTGTGAAAAATCTTACAGACTCTCTTAATTTCCACATATGTAATTTAAATAAAAAATACTATAAATGTAATAAAATCCAAACACAACTCTGACTTCCTATGATGAGAACACTGTATATCTTTAAAAATGTTATATAACAGAATCTTTAGATAAAATTTTGGAACTCCCGCTTCTTTTAGAAATATCATAGCACTTTCCCCACTGCTTTTGGTATAATTTTCTTCCTAGAACCAGATATCAATCTTCAAAAATATCTGACAGTCTAAAGAATGAAAAAAAGCATCTCATATTTGTTTCAATTTACAGATTTCTGACTGCCAGGTAATTTGAAAATCTTTTCATAGATATTATCAGCCATCTTGTTTACTCACTTGTGAGTTTGCTGTTTAAAAATAAATTTCAGAATCCATATACATATCATATGAAGCTAATAGTTAAATGGGATTTCTCAGCTGTTGTCTCATATGATCCTATCACAATTCCTCACATGCAGTTAGACATTATCACTGTTTGGCAAATGAGAACACCAAAGCTCAACATTTACCAAATTTGTTCAAACTTACACTGTTAATTGTCATTCTGCCCCTAAAGTTCATTTTCCATGAATCTTGGGTCATTGAACAAATACAGCCTGACTTCTAGCTCTGAGCTAGGCAAGGTTAGGCACCGGTCAACAGAGAAGAACAGGAAGAACCTTTGTCTGCAGTTAAGGATTTCACAGTTTCAGACCATATCATGTTTTCTAAAACATGCTTCCTCTCCTAATTTTGGCTGCCAAATTTTCTGGTATTATAGTAGCCCTTCAGGGTTCTTCCTACCCATAGAAATGGTGTTGAATACTGGGAGAGAGTAGGCAAGCAGCATTTATTGCTAGACTCTTCTTTTCCCCATATATATATAAGAGAAAGGAACTGGAGGAACTGGAGGTTAAGTATAGCTGGCGGGTGTCTCACAAAATTGCAAAGCAGGGAGGATAAACTTATCATTGTCATTCTTTTCCCACTTCTGTATGCTGGGGGCACCAGGATTCCACCTTAAAGTAGAAAGGCAGTCTTTATGTTTTTAATGTCTGGCTTTCTTCTTTCTTAACATCTATTTATCTGTTGCAAAGTAGAATATCTGTTTTTGGTAGTTGTTAGCTCACTTATTGTTAAGATGCTTATTATGTGCTGGGTCCTGTGCCAGGCAAAAAGAATGCAAATAAATAAATAAATAAGGTTGGTTTTCTTTTGTTTTGCTTTTCCCCCACAAGGTGGAAGGGGAGTGAGCCAAGTAATGAGACACAGCATCCTTTTAGGTGGGAGAAAAATCTACACAGGGTGCCACGGGAGCAGCATTGGAGTTCGTGTGTCGGGGGTGGTGGGGCTTCTTGGAGAAGGTGGCACCTGTGTTGAGTTTTGAAACCAAAATAAAGTGCCAGAGAAAGGGAATCTCAAGATGGAGGAGTATACAAAATGGAGGAACTGGCATGGACAAAGGTGTCAAGACAAGTAGGGATAAAAGGTAAGAAAAGAAACAGCATACTTTTCAGATGGAGGTAGCGCCGCGTGTAAGAAAATGGTGGCCGAAGCCAGATGTTCAGGGGTGTTGCAGGAACTTGTTTTTATTAAACAAGCCAAGGAAATTCTAGTTGGAAGCTAACCAGAGAAGTGAGTGATGAGATTTGGCTAAGGAAATCTCATTCTAGTTGTAAAATGAGGAATTGATTGGAGGAGAGTGCAATCCAGAAGAATTCCCAGGGACTCTTGGAAGCAATATGGGAGAGAGAGAATGAAAGCCTCAAGAAGTGGCAGGAGCTATGTGGTTGAAATTACCTCTCTCGCACTCCCCAAAACTATGTATCTCTCCAAAGTTTTTTCTTTCCATTCATTCACTCACACATTCATTCCTTTATTTAACTAATATTTATTTTTCTCCTTTTATAAACACTGAGGGTACAGCAGTAAGCAAAACAAAGTCTGCTCTCTCTCAAGTACAGTTTCCCCACATATTATTAATGAAATGTCTGCTTCAGTACTTGGTTATTGAGGAAAATTTCCTCTTTTTAGCACCCAAACAAAACATGACTCTTGGTGACATTTCAAGCACTAAGACAAAGGATGAGATATTATGAATAAAAAGAAAAAAACTTCAATTTCTTGAAGTTATAACACACATTTGCTTTCCTCCTTGTAACATTTCATGTACTATTACAGTTTCAACATTCATTGATGATCTATTTTCAATCTATTTTCAAAGCACTATCTTAAATATTTATATGCATGATCTCAATTAATTCTTATACTTAATTCAGGATTGTGATAGCCAGAATAATGACCATTCAAGACATGTCTCCATCTTAATCCTTAGAACCTATGAATATATTATATGCCATGACGGAAGGGACTTGGCAGATCTAATTAAGTTAAAATCTTAAACTAAGGAGATTATCTTGGGTTATTCAGGTTGGCCTAGTGTAATTACATGAACCCTGAAAAGTGGAAAATTTTCCTTGGTCAGTGAAGCAGAAGTGACACCAGAAGAAAGATCTGAGAAATGGCAGCTTGGGAGGGACTCCTGTTACTGGGTTCAAGGATATAGGGGTAGGACCAGAGAGAGGTCTCTATGAACTTTTTGAGCTGACATCTAGCAAGGAAACAGGATTTAGTTCTACAACTGCATGGAACCAAGAACCTGGATGAATAGGAAACAGTCACTCAAAAGCCTCCAGAAAAAGATGCAGTCTTGCCAGCATGTCAGTTTTGGTCTGGGGAGACCTGTACCAGACTCATGACCTACAGAACATGCTGTGTTGAACAAGTCACTAGATTTGTGGTAATTGCTTTACAGCAGTAATGGGAAACTCATACAAGGATTATGATTTTTTTTTAAAATTTTGTTCATAGATGAGAAAACTATAGCCTATTACATTTTCTTCCCACTTGAGGCATTTAAGTGACTGAGCTAGGATTTAAACCTAGTATACTCTAGTTTTGGTGCCCATACCATTTCTTCTATCATAAACCTTGGTTGATTTAGGTATTAGGTTACTTATATTAAATAATTTCCATCTTAGAAAGTGTGTTCTGAGAAATTATTTTGTTGACATTGTGTCCTATGAAAAAATGACACTAATATGTTTCATGGAGATAGGGCCATTTTTACCTTAAACATAATTTCCAGACCCTAGATGTGGGAACCAAAGAAAACCCCCTCAGTCCCTGGAAAAAAAATTATAGGAAGATTGGTTTATTAAAAGTTTTACTGAAAGAAGATTTCCTTCTGTACAGAAGACAAAATTGAAGCTTAAGTTTTAAACAACGTGTTCATGATCAATATATAATTTGGTAGAGTTGGGCTTAGAATTCATGTTTATTATAAAGCATAGTTTGGGCACCTGGGTGGCTCAGTTGGTTAAGCGACTGCCTTCGGCTCAGGTCATGATCCTGGAGACCCGGGATCAAGTCCCACATCGGGCTCCCTGCTCAGCGGGAAGCCTGCTTCTCCCTCTCTCACTCGCCCTGCTTGTGTTCCCCCTCTGGCTGTGTTTCTCTCTGTCAAATAAATAAAATCTTTAAAAAAAAATAAAGGAGAGTAGTTTTCCCTTAAGAAGAGATGAGAAGATGGGAGATGTACAGAAGATGTGGGGGCCGGATTGGCAACTAGTGAGATGTGCCTGTTGCCGAGTATGCATGTATATGTCTACCCTCACACTTAATCTAGGATAATTAAAAAGTGTTTTTCCCCCAAATTATAAAATGAATACTTGTTTTTTTTTTAATTTTATTTATTTATTTGAGAGAGAATGAGCACATGAGCAGGAGCAGAGGAAGAGGGAGAAGCAGGCTCCCCTCTGACAGGGAGCTCAATGTGGGGTTTGATCCCAGGACCCTGAGATCATGACCTGACCTGAAGGCAGACACTTAAGCAACTGAGCCACTGAGGTCCCCCATGAAAACCTGTTTTATAAAGAATTATTGGAATATGAATAATTATAAAATAGAAAATAATAAAAATGAATATGAGCCATAACCTATTGAGGTTTTTGTTTATGCCTTTAAGTCACTCTCCACCCCTTTTCCCTTAGTTCTGTGCCCTAGGAAAGTGAGCCTTAGCCTCTCAAATCCCTGGCTTCTGATTAGTTTCAGCCAAATGGTAGAATGGGCAGGAGTCAGGAGGCTGGAAGGAGGCAGAGATGGGCATGGCTGGGTCCTTCTGAGGGTCCTCCTCATGCAGCTTCTCTCTCCGAGTTCCCTGCTCTATACCTGCTTCACCAGGCCTAGAGGTAATAACTCCTTGCTCTTCCTAGCCCTAGGGTGCTCCACTGTCCCTTGTTGGTACTATATTTTTGTTTTGTTTTACTTGCAGTTAAAAGGATGCTGCCCAATACAACAAGAGATTCTATTAAACCCAGAAATTAATGTACTATTGATGTAAGGGTCTGGGTCAATTTATCAAGATGTACTGTGAAGAACCAGAAAATTGAGTTGTTAGTATTCAGAGAAATAAACCATCAAAAATGCAAACAGAGTTATTTTGAAAGTTCTAGGTTGTTTAACATATCTATTCCTTTTTTGACCTGACAACATGAATATTAAAATAGCACTTATCTGAAATAGAAGTATTAACTAGAGAATAATCTGAAAATACCATGGCTCTATCTAATGGAGCACAATGAAATACTACACTGTAACAAATGTCCAAGCAACTAGTCTGTTGCTTATGTAAAACGCTGTAGTGTTTTTAAGAAACCTGGAAACTCTGTCTTTTGCTGACCATTAATTCAGGACTGTCTTGCAATCTACCATTACAAGCAATGTTCTTATGTTTTATATCCAGTTAGATGTTAACAATGGTGGGAGAAGGTCATTATTTAGCAGAACCTTGGTGAACAGACTAGAGAACTTCTTTCCTTGGTCAAGGCAGCTGACTACTTAATCTTCTCATGTTAGACAGCTATAATTGTGTATATTCTTATTACTGTCATAAATTTCTTACAAAGATCAAAAGAAAAAAAAGCATGATATCATCTCAAAGCAGGTATTCTTAAGATAAGACACCTATGGAAGACAAGAAGTTTCGGACTGGATTATGAATCTGTGCATTGCTTTATATGAGCATGATATGGCAGTATCTCCTAGCTCGAAGTCACATGATGAGTTCATAAAGAACCATTCAGCTTGGAGTAGACTTTGGCTGCAAGACTCTCAAGTCCATTCCATGGAAACATGTGAGGCAAGGAGAGTGAATCCTATTTGTGGTTTTCAAGGTAGGTATTGCCAACACAAGTCATAAATAGAAATTTTCAAATTAAGGACTTGATAAACACATGTATGTAGATCCTTTCCAAAGGAAGGATGGCCAAACTGCCAAATTCAGTCAGTTCACAGCAAACACAGAAACAGTTTCAGTCTGATAGTGCCAAATATGAGAAAGTAATAAAGTTGTTTCGGATCACTCTTCCTATGTCATTTTGTTGGTTTGGATCAGCTGTTCTCTGTAAACACACACAAATTCGCTGTTCCAAACCCATTAAAAACTGCAGATTTTCTTTGTGAATGATTACTGTCCTTATTAGAGAAAAGAAGCAAGCCATCATGTGACAGAGAACCCTGACATTCAAACTCATTCAGCATGGGGCACCCCGGTGGCTCACTAGGGTAGTCGTTTGCCTTCCAGTCAGATCAGGATCTCCAGGTCCTGAAATCTAGCCCCATATTGGGCTCCCTGCTCAGTGGGGAGCTGCTTCTCCCTCTCCCTCTGCCTCTCCCCCTGCTTGTGCTCTCTCTCAATCTCAAATAAATAAATAAGTCTTTGGGAAGAAAAGTAAAATCATTTAATAGGGTGATACCAAATTCAGGATTATTTGTCCTTAAGAATGGTAGAAGCAGACAAGGATTTTATACAACTTTCCATTTTCTCTCCAGATTTCCTCCCTCACGGAAATAGATGCCCTTCCTTCCATCTCACCATTCTTCTTTCCAAAAGTTCAGATTCATTTATCCAAGGCCATTGTCATATTGACTTCTTTTGTTTGCAATTTTACCAATTCTTGTTTCTTTCATAAAAATATATAAATTATATAATGTATATGTTATTGTTATAATTGCAATGTTATAATTTTTCAAAGGTTAAGTTTCTCAGGAATGTTCACAACTATGACCTTCATCTGTGAGGGCTGATTCATTTTACACTATTTAAATTTATTATAAACTATTTAATGATTACATTGACTTGGAGAAGCAAAGGTACCCTTTTATATAGGAGTAACAAAAAATATCATTCTACCTATCATTATTTCCCTAACACAAACTAATAGTACATATTATACCTAGTGACTCCTTAGGAAATTAGTGTGAAATAAGATTTGTTATCACAAACCAAAATACGATTAAGGTAGTATATATCTAGAAAATTTTAGTTTGAACAAGGAACTGCCCAATTGATAATCAGAACATTTAAATCTATATATTCGAAACAGAGCATTGTGGGCTTAAGGAATCAATATTGCTTAAAATATAAAGGCAGTAATACATACATACATACATACATAAAAAGTCCAGTGCATTTTAAATTAAAGAAATTAAAAACTGCTTTGACCTCTATTTTATATAATTTTTATTTTCTGGTAACTAAGTCAGAAAAGAAGAAACGAACATTAAAAAATAGTGTATGTCTGAGCTAATATTAGCATGTGTTTTGTCCCTCAATCATCTTTTAAATGGATTTACTCCCCACCTTCTTAGGAAATTTATAATGTCATTATTATATCTATATACTACAGCCTATGACAAAGAAAGTAGAATGTGATTTACAGGTAGGAAGATCAAAGAATATTTCAGAAGTGAGGGGATATGATTTAACTGAAGAGTGACAGATGATTACACCTTGCCTCAAGCCACCTGTGATATTAAAAATAAATTAAAACCCTGGAAGAAAAGCAAAGCCATTCAGTTTCCACACCCGTCCGTAAGCTTGATGTTTATTACTTTTGCACTAGCAGCTTAGAGAAATATCCTTACATAGATTGATTCTTTCAGAGCTTGAAAGGTAAGTCCTTTGTGAGGGGGGTCAGAGCAATCTTTCCAAATAGCTGAATCCTAGAATTCCTAATCTTTCTACATCCATATCTCAAGTGTATGGTTTTTCACTCTTTATTACCTATTTGGGTTTTACCTGCCAGACTTGCAAATTTATACATAATTTTATTCTAAAAATGTATATGAGAAACAGTACCGTATCAAGTACATGAAACAGGAGAGAAAATTGATACATGCAGTTTACACTGAAAATGGAAAGAACCTACTATGTTCACTAGAGGAAGGATGAAACAAGAGCACTGATACTATTTTCAAGGTTTGTCTCCTCCGTCACCCCCTGTACAGGCACAATTCTTACAACTGGTTTTAAAGAAATGCAGAACATTGCATTAAGACCAATGAGGAAAAAATACATAATTTTGACTCTCTTGAAAGCTTCAGATTGACTACAGAGTTATGTAAATTAGCCATGTGCATATATTGATTACTTTAGGGAGATAACACAATTCTCTTTCCAATATCTTTATTTTTGTTTAGAATATCTTTAAGCAGGAGACTAAATTTTAATTTACCTATTAAAAAGAATACATAAGACTCACTTCTTTTGGGAAAGGGAAAATAATGGCATTAATAAGTTCAATTCAACTGAAACATATTAGGTCAACTACAATTCTATGTATGAAAGAAACAGAGTTCTGAAAGCATACAGTCCTCACTCTCTCGTAGCTCAGAGGGTGGAGTCAGAGAAATCATATTGTTTATCACTTGCTATGATAATGTTATAAAACAAACATATCTGCTGGTCAGCTGGTTATCCCCTGGTCCAAGATGGCCATGGTGGAGATGACCAGGACAATATGGTTCTACTCCAGATGTCTTTCACCCTCCAGCAGGCTAACCTAGGCAGGTTCGCATGTCAGCTCTTGTCTTTAAAAGGCAAGAACAATTAAATTTCACTGTGCAAGTCCACTTCAAACTTCTGCTTGCATCATATGTGCCAACATGCTGCTGGCCAAAGTAATCCACATGGTTGAACTCGGAGTCAAAGTAGGCAGATACTACAAAGTAACATTGCGAAAAGAAACAGGGAGGGATAATGAATTTCAATCTAACAGGTTTTCAATCTAATAAAAAATTGAACACAGAAATAAATCCACTGTGGTAAGTATAATATTGGAGTTGATAAGGTAGACAATAGATGTAATTCAATTTATAAAACTCTTCTGGCACTGGAAAAGTCTTTCTGGAGCACATGATCTCAGAAGAACTGAGACATAAAGAAAAATGGTCATTTGCCAAGGAGATAAGGGCATTTCAGATATTCTGAATGTATTGAAAGTGAATATATGGAAAGAGTATAGTGAGTAGGTGGAACTAAGGGATAGGATATGATAGTATCAAGTGCAGATATGGATGGTAAAGAAAGCCTGAATATTGAGAATCTGAGTTACAGGAAATGGGGAGTTGTATCCTGAGGAGCAGACATATGTGGATAATTCTCAGTAGGGTAGGTTTTAATAGGGTGGGGAGAAGGGGTAAAGTGAGGTACCCAGAGGGCATGGTTGTATGAAAGGGGAGGGATGGATGTAAAAAGTCAGCCATGGAAGTACCCAATATAAATTCTACTGTTTCACAGTATATTTGAGACTTAGTCTGGAAAATGGTCATTTTGAATTTTCTCCCTTGGTAATTTTCTCATGTAATTTGTGAATACTATGCTACCTTACACAGTAATCACATTTACTTCACATCTTCTATCCAGAGTCTTAATTCACTTTTTCAAGTGTATTAAAAATTCCTTTTTCTATTTCATACATATAGGCTAATCACTAGATTGTGCAGAACCGAAACAAAATCCTAAGATTGCAAATTAATGAAAATAACAACAAAACCTGGAATCTTTAGACAATTGGGTTTTCTAGCTTGGTTTAACACAAATAAAATCATTGTCCTAAAATAAAGCCTAAGTTAGTCTTATAAAGATGGAGAGAAGATGAAGGAATAAAGGTGCAGATCAGAAACTTGGAGTGATACTTCTTGAGAAGATGGGGATAAGGGATAAAACTAATCAAGAAGGAAATGATGAGACTGATGATTTAGCTTCCACAGAACTATTCAGAGAGTCAATTTGGTCTTCATTGCACTTAGCAATTGCTTCCTAAAATCCACTCCCTTGTGTAGACTGACATGCACACATGCATGTGCATACACACAGACATACACACACAGTCATATAACCCATGAATAGATTAAAGGAAGATGACATAAATGATTTGCAAGCACACGCTTACTATGCAAATTATATGCATAGGATTGGTTTTATGTAAAAAGGAGCAGACACGTTAAAGCATTAACCACATTGTATAAATATACAATAAAAATTCATCCACATCCACATTGGAGTTTACAGCTGAATTATAATAGGACAGTACCACTTTTAGTTTATTGATTTTTTTTTAAACTTAAAGGTTTGAAAATCTGTGGGTCCATGTTGTCAGATTTTGACATCGAGAAATCTGAAGGCTATAACAGTCATTTATTCCTTAATCCATGCAATAATAATAAGTGAAAAAAGGATTATTCACTCTGACAGTACTAAGTGCTAGGGATGCCACAAAGAATAAGTCACAGTCTCCCTTCTAGGAACTCTCTGTGGAGAAGAAAGAAAAGATGCAACTAGATGGCTGACTGGCATTGGACAACTGAAGTATGAGGTACAGGTTCTAGGACCTGTAGGAAGAAAGCAGTGGGCGATTCTTTCTGTAGTTGTTCTTACTGTTGTTTGTGAGGAGTCACAGAGTGACAACTAATCTAAGAAGTAAAGGACAAGCAAAGGAGAAAGAGATGGTCCAGTGAGAGAAAACTAGTTTGGATGCAAAAACATAGGTGTTCAAGGGCATCATATATTCAGATGCAAATGGCTGGATGTCATTGAAATTGTGATTGTAAGGAAAAGTAGAACCGGAGGGGAAAGGGAGCCAGCTGCACCTCCTTCTTTGTGGAATTGTCGAGGTGGGGACACTCAGCAGGGCCCACAGGCTCATGCTCTGTAGTTAGTGATAGGACCACCTCCTTCAGATGGCCTCAATTTTAAAACTCTTCTTAATTGCTTTTGCTTTTTCTCTTTCTTTATTGTTTTCCCTCACTAAAACAAGTTAGTCATCAAATCCTGTACATTCTTCCTTTAAATGTCTCTTGCATCTATTGTTATAATGGATCCAAAACCTGCTATTCATTTTTCAGATGCTTCTCAGTTACCTGGGTGCAGAAGTCTCAGTGTTTGTGGGATGGGGAGGGCAGTCTGAATTATGTTACTTTGGGTGCAAGCAGCAGAGACTACTTCTGGACAACATAACCCAAAAGGGAATTTACTAGAAGAAATAAACAAGAGTAAGTGTTAAACAACTCTCTGGTATAAGATCCTGGTTGGATCTGGAAGCTACAGCAGCAGAAGTTTGTATAACTTCTCCATAGGAGGATGACATTAATGTATCTCAGGTGCAAAACTTCCCATTGGGAAGCTCTGAACAGGGAGCTAGGGAAGGCTATCTTGTGACCAGACAGTTTGCTAGCATTTTACTGACTATAAATGAGAAAAGACAGATGAAATTATGAGCAGATTGCAGCAGAATGTGCTTCTACTTTAGGCACTCACAGTAGTTCTATGAGGACCTCAAAAAGTTCCTCTTCTTTGAGACTTCATTATTTCCTCCACTACGATTCTAGATTCTATATTCACCCCTGCCCCCTGCCTCCACAATAGCTCTATGCTGCATAAGTCAGTTTTTTGGCCATTGATTTTTGGATTCATATGTGTTATATTTGACCTGGTTTTCATTTCAAACATGTGCTAGTGATCAGTTCCTATGGCCCATTCCTTGATTCTGCTCCAGTGAGATCCCTACCCATCTGAGGACATAAGTGCAGTCAGACACTGTCTTTTGGCGTTTATAATAGTCATTATGAAGCCATCGTACCATTCCTTCCACATGCTACCTTTTTTCTCTATTCTTCCCATGCTTATCTCCAAAAATCTCTCAGAATGGTTCCTTCCCTCTATTTGATACATCCACTTTATTTTCCTTGTATTTCATGACTTATTCTAGCCCCAGATAATTTGCCAACATTCATCAGGGTAATGCCTTGTTCATAATAAATTTTCTCTTTCTTCTTTCAATACTTGTTAATAATTTAATCTACCTCCTGGTGTTGGCATCCATGGAGTTCAAAAAGTTAACATGGTGTTAGCACTAAGATGGAAGTTCATTGTGTAATGTTGTGTTACAAATTTCTAGTCATTACCCATATATGTCTCTGAATTTCTATGGCTACCCAAGGAAATCATCCTTCTTTATTCTTTTTGCCTTTTTCTTGAGTAAAAAAAAAAACAAAAAACAAAACAACAACAACAACAACAAAACCTCTGAATAATTCTGGCTAATGGCTCTTTTGGGGAAGAAACTTTTATCACTTGTAGATCAAAGCCTTAAATTACTGGTGTGAATATTCCAGAACTCTCCACCTCTCTCTTGATGATAGGGAATCTTAACTGCTGAGCTATGGCTGAGAAGACAGCTGCCCTGGACAGTTGCCCAAGCCTATGGCAGACTTTGGGATAGAAGTACAATTTTCTTGCTTTAAGATACTGATATTTTGATGTTGATATTTTACTACAGCCTAACCCAGTCTATATTTACAGAGAAAAACATGAAACATCCTTAATAGTGTCTAAATTATCTCAGTATGTGTAACTATGATTTGGTCTTGCTTGTCATTCATTTATGGAGGTATCATAAAAGTTTAACAAACATATCCTTTGTACAGAAAGTTTATTATACAGCACATGGAATAGACATGCCAAACATGCCATTGGCTGTTTGCTGTTTATAAATGTTAAGTTTAATAAAACCTACTAAAATAGGGGTGCCTGGGTGGCTCAGTTGGTTAAGCGACTGCATTCGGCTCAGGTCATGATCCCGGAGACCTGGGATAGAGCCCCACATCGGGCTGCCTGCTTGGCAGGAGGCCTGCTTCTCCCTCTCTCACTCCCCCTGCTTGTGTTCCCTCTATGGCTGTGTTTTTCTCTGTCAAATAAATAAAAAAATCTTTAAAAAAAATAAAAAATAAAATATTTTGAAAATAATGAAGACTTTGAGTTCCCACAGAGCAAGAGAAACCAGGATGAAGTGTTAGTGATGGTGGTGCTAGAGATAGCTAATTCGATGCATTACTGATGGGCTAGGCTGAGGTCAAAGACTATATGAAAGGAGTAAAAACTCTCTCCCAAGAAACACAAGATGTTCACTTCAAAGGGATGTCTGAACTCTGACCAGAGATATTCCCAGATCGAAAGTAGTCAAGGCTCTTTTATAAAAAAAGAAAAGGCTGGGAAGAGAAAGTAAAAAGAATATTGCTTTACATACTTCCCTGTACTTGAATGGGGAAAAGGATATTAATAAAAGGAAGTTATCAGGTAACTGTTGGGCATAAAAATCATTACATTTTTTAGAGTAAGAAAGAGTAATTAAAATTTGTTTACAATAATCAAGAACTCTGAACAAATATCCCAGCTACTGATAAATATAACAAATGGAAACCAGGAAATTAGAGAGTCACAAACAAATTTAAAATCAGAAAGGTGGTTTGATAGAAGGAGACTGAGGAGGGAGAGCTGGGTAGACAGGTAGACAGACAGGCACACATCTTTATGTAACTTTTTCTCACATTTCAAATAAGATTTTAATGGAATGTCATCACATAAGATTTAGCATCTCCCTCTCCAGTTTCTCTGTGTGATTGTGTTGAAAGCTATATTGTTAATACGTTCAAACTCTGATTATATGTTTATACATATGTCAGTTTTACCGAGAAAGGAGCTTGTTCTTTTTATAAAACTTCAATCTGTTTAAGTTGTGCAACAAAAGAAAACTAATTAGCTTTGGTACAGGAGCATTAATAATTAATGCAGTTTTGTTCAGCTATTTACCCTGATAGTGACTAATTCAGAGAAGGGAAGGAAAAGACAGTTTACAAGAAAACAGGTACCAAGGAAACATATCACTTGTGACTGTGAGAATGGTTGTGATAAATGTAACAGGAAAAGGGAAGGAGGAAGAAGACAGAGAGGAGGAAGGGGAAAGGAGAAAGAAGAAGGAGGAAAAGTCATAAAAGATACCTGGTAAATTAAAGAAGCTGAATCTGCCAGTCTACAACTTGATTCATTATCATTTAGTAGTAGGAATGTTTATAATGATAAACTGCGCTCTTATATATCTTAATACAACCAAAAACTCTAGTAGTGTTCATAGGGAAAACATGAGCATTTTAAAAAATAATTTCACTAAAAAGCTTATAGGATCAGTATGTGAGAAAAAAAAATAGTTGCAAGTAGACTTCTGCTTTATTCCAAACAGCTGTCCCAGTGGGAAATATTACTTAAAATCTTCATGATGATTATGATTTCAATAATGGACCACCTACAAACTAGTAATCTCCCAGTTACTCAAATAGATTTTCTGTACTTGCATTCAAATGTTGTTACATGAGCCTGAGCTCTTTACCACTGGGCTGTAACCATCTTTCCAGATACATATCCTGTCACTACCCCCAGACTTAAGCAGCAATCAGTTCTTAGTTCCTCTGTTCACCTTTTCACTCCTTCTGGAGCATCCTTCACTCCCTCTAACGATGGACTAGTTCATCCAGTTCATCCCACCAGGTACAGTTCACACATGATCTCCTTTATAAATTTTTTCTCACTGGAGAGTGAAGTTACAGGGAGTAAATAAATACACAAAGTAAAGAGAGCCTTGCAGAGATCCATAATGATAGTGTTTCATAAACACAGAACTGTGATTAATGCAAACTTCAACAGTGCAAAAAAGAAAAAGAAAAGAGAAAAAGAAATATAAAACATCTACTGCCACCACCAAGCCCCCCAGGCAGAATAACTGTTCTCCTGGTATGTAGATCTCAGTCTTCTATCATCACAACCTGGTTTTTAATACAATTTACTCTCTGTTTTTACCACTATACATAATCTTTTTAGGGAAAAATACTGTTCATTTTATTGCTATATCCTTGCTATACCTTTTCTATGGCAAGTGGTTGTTAATAAGTATCTTTGGATTTGAATTGATCAATTCACTGCCAGCTTAGGCTGAAGTTTTCCTTGCCATGGAAGATAAGCAAGTCTGAAAATGCTACAGGGATTTTAGATCTATCTTAATTATTACAAATTCTAAATATTTATTTGGGTCAAACAAAATGTGAGAAGCAAGGTATTTTGATAGACAAAAGGGCTGATTATCAACCATACAACTTAACCATTAAGAGGTTATATATGGCCTTATGGCAGAAGTGTCCTAACAGTGACATAGGAAAAAGCTAGACTGAAGCTGACAGATGAGGAGGTGTAGGTAATATTGGTGGTGTGCTACTGATAAAGAAAAGAAGAGAAAAATGACTGTATGATGGGGAAAGGGGTCACAGAAAGACTTTTTTATTAAGAAGCATGGTTCTGAGTATGAATGCATGTTCAGAAAGTAGATCAAATAAGAGTGCATGATAAACAAAACGGAAAATTTATGGTGTAAGGTCCTGAAGAATCTGGAGCCAATGTACTAGAAAAAGGGACAGTCTTCGCTTTTTGTTATCACTTTCTCACAGAGACGAGCACAGTCTTGGACCAGTAGTGGAGATAACACCCCAGAAAGACAAAAGATATCTCTGGCTCTTTCTACATGAACAAGATTAATCACAATTCCTACTAATTTCAGCATTAAGAAAGTGCTTCTTAACTAATTTCCATTCATAAGTTAGGGCAACATCAAAGAAATGCAACCTTTCACTACTTAAACACATTAGGAAAGATAACATTTTGAGAGAACAAATGGATTATAAGGACAGAAATAAAATCATAGCGAAAGAAGAAAGGAAGGTAGGAGAAGAGGAGAAATCACGAAGTGAAGTTGTACCAAGTTATAG
This sequence comes from Spilogale gracilis, assembly GCA_004023965.1. Classification (NCBI taxonomy): domain Eukaryota; kingdom Metazoa; phylum Chordata; class Mammalia; order Carnivora; family Mephitidae; genus Spilogale; species Spilogale gracilis. Next base: position 20,740 of record PITA01007158.1, read on the forward strand.
ATAACCTTACTTAATAGTGCAGAGGTTATATCAAGTGTCCTTTAAAGGAACCAATTATTTAAATGGGCGATGGACAATACACAAAGATAAACTTGAAATGGATGAAAGACCTCAGCGTGAGGCAGGAATCTATCAAAATCCTAGAGGAGAACATAGGCAGTAACCTCTTTGACATCTGTCACAGCAACTTCTTTCAAGACACGTTTCCAAAGGCAAAGGAAACAAAAGTGAAAATGAACTTTTGGAACTTCATCAAAATAAAAAGCTTCTGCAAGCAGAGGAAGCAGTCAACAAAACAAAGAGGCAACCCATGGAATGGGAGAAGATATTTTCAAATGACACTATAGACAAAGGGCTGATATCCAAGATCTATAAAGAACTTCTAAAACTCAACACCCCCCAAAAAGATGATCACATCAAAAAACGGACAGAAGACACAAACAGACACTTCTCCATAGAAGTTATACAAATGGCTAACAGACATATAAAAAAATGTTCATTAGCTATCAGGGAAATTCAAATCAAAACCACATCAAGATACCACCTTACACCAGTTAGAAAAAACAAAATTAACAAGACAGGAAACAACAAGTGTTGGAGAGGCTGTGGAGAAAGAGGAACCCTCTTACACTGTTGGTGGGAATGCAAGTTGGTGAAGCCACTTTGGAAAACAGTGTGGAGACTCCTTAAAAAATTAAAAATAGAGCTACCCTATGATCCTGCAATTGCACTACTGGGTATTTATCCCAAAGATACAGATGTAGTGAAAAGAAGGGCCATATGTACCTCCAATGCTCATTGCAGCAATGGCCACAATCACCAAACTGTGGAAAGAGCCAAGATGCCCTTCAAGAGATGAATGGATAAAGAAGATATAGTCCATATATACAATGGAATATTACGCCTCCATCAGAAAGGATGAATACCCAACTTTTGTAGCAACATGGACTGGATTGGAGGAGATCATGCTGAGTGAAATAAGCCAAGCAGAGAAAGTCAAGTATCACATGGTTTCACTTACTTGTGGAGCATAAGGAGTAATATGGAGGACATTAGGAGAAGGAAAGGAAATGTGAATTGGGGTAAATCAGAGAGAGAGATGAAGCATGAGAGACTTTTGACTCTGAGAAACAAACTGAGGGTTTTGGAAGGGAGAGGGGTGAGGGGATGGGTGAGCTTGGTGGTGGGTATTAAGAGAGGGCACATATTGCATGGAGCACTGGGTGTGGGGCATAAACAATGAATCTTGGAACACTGAAAAAGTAAAATAAATTATTATAAAAGGAAATAAAAAAAGAAAAAAATTAAGTGAGTGATGGAGTTTGTGTTGAAGAGAAGGCTAGGAATTGGAAGCCATAGTGAGCATGCAAGATAATGTCTAGGGCATAGAGTGAACAAAGTTGAAAATGTAGAGTAGGGATGAAGCTGGAAAAATGTTCCGGCAGTTTTACTGAGGTATAATTTGCATACCATAAAATTCATCCAGATAAGTTTACATTTCAATGAGCTGTTGACACATTTTTCTTCAAAAATCCTTAAAAGCAATTAGAAAGTCTGTCCTACAGCAATGTATTTTAAAAGTCAGCTTTAGATTTTTTGCAGATACTCTTAAATGCCTAGATTCTCTTTACTTCTTACTATTAAATCATGCTATTTATTTGTATTATTTTCCCTTTTGCTATTAAATGATGAGTTTGGTAATTCCATTGTTATTTTTATGGGTTTGTATTCATTAAATAAGTTGCTCTTTAGATCTGATTGGTTGTGGCAGTTAGAAGAAAATTATGACCATGTTCTTGGAGTAGTTTGCAAAGTTCTTATACTCCCTACATAATTATATCTAAAAAGGGTTTATGAGATGAAATCTCAGGAAGGAGCTGTAATTGATACTGGAATTCTGAAAAGAACATGAATGCAATGACCTCCTCCTTAAAATCTTGCTAAGTCTTAATTGAGTTTTGTGGTAATTACTGCAAACTCAAGGCCCAGACCAAACTGAAAGGAAAACCTACACTTAACAAACAGTAGCCATTTTGATGTCAGTTAATCATACATTTCAGTGCTTTTAAAGGTTTCTGGAATAGATTTACTGGACTTTATTATTTATTTATCTATCTATCTATCTATCTATCTATTTATTTATTTATTTTTAAAAGATTTTATTTATTTGACAGAGAGAAACACAGCCAGAGAGGGAACATAAGCAGGGGGAGTGAGAGAGGGAGAAGCAGGCTTCCCGCCGAGCAGGGAGCCCGATGTGGGACTTGATCCCGGATCTCCGGGATCATGACCTGAGCTGAAGGCAGTCGCTTAACCAACTGAGCCATCCAGGCACCCCAATTTACTGGACTTTAAATGAAAGAAAAAAATCATATAAATATAACCTGTTTTAAATTGCCATATTTTGCTACTTGATTATTTTAACTTCCAAAAAGACAGGTTCACTTTTAGCCAAAATTATTTCAGTTGCTCCTGTAGATTTATCATCTTGAATGATGATACACTCATTATGTGTAAATATTTCAGTAATACAGACTAATCACCTAATTTGACCACTACATCACACAGTATATCTTTAATCTGACACTGAGGATCAAGGCATCATTATTTAAATTTTCAACTTCTGAACACTCAGAATAGTATACATTTATTTTTTTCAATTTTTTTCTATTTTTCTATTTTAATTATGGCTACATTAGGATTAAATTTGAAGACTATCAAATGTAGTGTGCATTTACATGAGAGGATAAAACTGATTATCACACACACACACACACACATGCACACATACAAGGTCCTTCTTTTATTGTGTCCTCATCATTTAATACATTCAGGGGGTTCAGCTCCAAAATTATTTCCTCCAGCCTGTCTTTTGATTCTAATGAACATGCAAAGAACATGTCTGTCACCGATGGTCTCAGTCATGGACTATTCCTTTTGACCTAACTCACCACCAATTTCATGTATTCAAATGACATTTAACCTTCTTCTTGTATATGCCAAGTATTTAGTTCAGCACAATCCAAATGAGGCAGAAGTGGGCCTTGATCCGATGAAGTTTACAGTCTAGTTGTGCAGACAGCACACATAATCAAATAAGGAAGGAGGAGAATTACGACTGTCACAATTGCCATGAAGGAAATAAATAGAGTGGTGGCAGGAAGGAATTTGGGCCCTTCTTTTAAACAACTGTCCAGCAATGCTTTCTCTGGGAAGGTGATGCTGAGTGGAGAACTAAATAAGACAGGTAAACATTTGAAGGACTTGAGAGGAGTGTTCCCGACAAAGGGGGGAAAAGTGCAAAGACCCTAGATAAGAGAATGTGTAGGCTCATTAGAGAACTAGAAGGAGTACCACATAACTGTAAAGAAGTAAGAATGGGTGGGGAGGGGAAGTAGAATTAAAAAGGAGATGCAGTTAGAAAAAGGCAACAGGATTCAGTCACTAGGTCTTGAAAGGGAATTTGGGTTTTATTCCAAGGTCTGTGGGAATACAGCAAGTTTTGTTTTTCACTAAGCCAGGCTTTAAGCAGGCAGGTGATATTATCCCATTTCTAACTTAAAGTTTTCTAGAGTGTGTGATGGAGCACAATGTGGGGAGGTCAAGAGTGAAAGCCATGGAAATTTGCATACATTGGTGACCATGGTTGTGCTCTAGGGAAGACAGGATCACACGTTGGGCTGGGGAGCTGGGGAAGAGAATTAGGACAAAGTGGCTACATTCTACCTTCATTTTCAAAGTGAACTCGGGGCTTCCTAATGGCTCTGATGTCACAGAAAGGAAATTTGGGAAGGGAAAACTAAGAGAATGCTAGGTTTTTGATGACAGAAATGGTGCCTGATGCATTTTTTTTCCTTCCCTTTTTAACCTTCTATTTCTTTGTTCATAGAGAAGAATATAGGAGAACAACATGTTGGACAATACAAAGATCATTCAAAACCAATATTTTGGTATTATTTGTAATTAGTAGGTCTTTTCATTACAAATAACACATTTTTTAAAGAAGATTTTTTTTTTATTTGTTTGAGAGCAAGAGAGAGAGAGAGAGAGAGAAAGAGAGAGAGAGAGCACAAGGAGGGCAGAGGGAGAAGCGGGCTTCCCACTGAGCAGAGAGCCCGACATGGGGCTTGATCCCAGGACCCTGAGATCATGACTTGAGTCGAAGGTAGATACTTAACTGACTGAGTGACCCAAGGGTCCCCAAATAACACATATTTTTGCCTACAAACTTATGGGTTTTTTAATAGCAGTTTTCCTGTTTTTATTCTTAACATGCCTGTGGGATGGATAAGACTCTGCTGACTTGCAGCTTGGACCATTTTTCCCCCCTTTTCTTTTTGCTCAAATGTGTTATAAGCTTAGTCACCTTAGATAAGATTCCTACTGGTTCAACATGGCCTTTTGAAACCAGAGATAGCAGTCACAAATGTGTACCAGATTCACTCTGAAACCCAGGGTTTGTAATTTAAATGAAACACACATCTTCTAACACAAATGTGAGAACAGTGAGGCTCCTAAAAGAAGATAAAGCATCAGTGGTTTAGATGAGAAAGCTTATCCTTTTTGACATTCATTGTCTGGCAGGAGTTTAGAAGCAACCAACTACACCTCTTTAGAGTTTCATGCTGAGTGGCAGTAAACTTGAACCAAATCAGACTTATTGGAGTGACTCTACTAAAGTGTTAAATTTAAGTCGAGAAGTCAGAATTTCTGTCAACTGGGTTTCTGGTCGCAAATTATAGTTATGAAAAATCTAGTCCCTCTGTGTCTTCAACTTTATATGTCACTTGATTTGAAGTGCCTAATTCAATCACTTAAAACTAATGTGTACAGAGCAGCTGTGTGGGTTAATGGTTAAGTCAGGATCTGACTGGTAGAACTACACTATCTGGGCTCACACTCTAGCTTAATTCCCTATTACCTTCATGGCACTGGGTAAATTACCTAGCCTCTCCAGGCATGTTTCTTCAACTCTAATATGGGCATGATAATAAGATCAAATTCTTAGAGCATTTTATAAGAATTGAATTATTTAATATGGGTGAGACAATTTTGAAAATGCATGACTGGTGTAAACATACAGTTGACTCGTGAACAACAGAGGTTTGAACTGAGCAGATTCACTTACATGCAGATTTCTTTTTTTTATAAGTACAGTAGAGTACTGTATTTTCCTTATGACTTTCTTAATATTTTATTTCCTCTAACTTACTTCATTGTAAGAATACAGTATATAATTACACACAAAATATATGTTAACCTACTGTTTATGTTATCTATAAGGACTCCAGTCAACAGCAGGCTATTAGTAAAGTTTTTGGGGAGTCAAAAGGTATATGTGGATTTTCAACTGTGTAAGGGGTCAGCACCCCTGACCCCTGCATTACTCTAGGGTCAATCATAGTTTCTTTTTCTCAACTTTTTTAGTTATTCAGTCTACTGGGCAGTTCCCTACTCAATTGTAAAATTCATTGACATCACTCAATTTTATATAACTGATGAATGCCTTTAACCATGTGTAAAGGCTAAAATGACCTTAGGGGAATGCAATTTATATTACAATGGCTTAATGGAACCAATTATATTACATCGGCATAAAAAAATTAAATAGAAAAATGTATTCACCAGTAAAAATGTCCTATATTTCAATAAGAATGTTCATACGCCAACTGTTTATTAGTCAAGATTCAAGAAATATTCACGTTAGTATTAAGTTTTATGATTTTTAATTCAATATTAATTAATAAGTTAATTCAGGAGCAAGAAGGGCCTTTATAATATGACATTTAATTATAAAATAGCCTTAAATATAAAGCATCTAGGAACTATGTCAAACTTTTCAACAAGTGTAACTAATTAAATCTTTCCGGGGAGAAATTGTATCATCTGGTAACTCCTGATTTAAAATCATGGAAAGGAAATCTCCACAGCAATAAAGATCATTTTTATTCTTTTCATATCCAAATTTCATATTCACTTAAAAAACATAAAATTAATAATCAAGTGTATAATGCATCATTAGCTCTGAATAGTGTCATTAATATTGTTTCAAAGAAAATAGGTTTGATATCAAACCTAAAATCACTGGAGGATAGTTACTATATAGAAGCAATATTTTAGTAGGATAATAATGCTTAAGTAATAACAATAATCTTTCAGATTTGAAAAGCTGAATTTGAAAAACTACATTTGAAGTAAACAGTTTTTTAAAATTTTTCTTAACATTTTGCTATTTTGATGAAACTTCATTAGTTTTAAAAGAAAGCTTGTGCTTACTACAGTAAGTCAGTTTCATTACAACCATCCCTATCCCTAAAACAGTAAAATGTGTGGGATGAGTATGATGGGAAAATTATAAAAGGTTTTAATTACAATTTACAGGCTCTGTACCTGTGAGATTTTTTTTATAGATCATTATAAACTTTGTGTTGATAAGGAATAGTTGAAACATCTCTACAATAAATAACTGGACAAAATAGATGAATAGGGAATGTTAATGATCTATAATGCTGTAAATTAAAATCTATTTTAGTTACAATGCTTAAAGTTAGTAATTTCATATATTGTAGTCTCCCTGCCAAAAGCCTGGAAGTTTTCTTGATATGAGGCAGGCAATCAATTTGTTTATGTCATTCAGTTGGGACAAAAGAATGATATTACATACTTAGATACAACTATATTCATTTAAATATTTTTCTTGAAATAAAAAACAAGAATAATATACTGTTCTTTTTTTTTTAAGATTTTATTTATTTATTTGACAGAGAGATCACAAGTAGGCAGAGAGGTAGGCAGGCAGAGAGAAGGGAGGAAGCAGGCTCCCCACTGAGCAGAGAGTCTGATGTGGGCCTCAATCCCAGGACCCTGAGATCATGACCTGAGCTGAAGGCAGAGGCTTTAACCCACTGAGCCACCCAGGCACCCAAGAATAATATACTGTTCTATACTATGGAATACAAAATGTTACTGGTATTAAGAATTACAATTATAACACATGCTCATGTTTTTAAAAAAACAAATAAAAATGTTAAATTCTCTCACTTAGCCACCCAGTCCAATTCCCAAAGGTTATCATACTTGAAAATTTGGGGTGTGCCATTTTAGACCATTTCCTTACACTTATAAAATTATATGGGAACATATATAAATATTCACAAACAGATATATCTTTTCTGTAAAAAATACAACTATATCTGTGGTCTTTTAATTTTCTTTCTTCAGTAAAAGATAAATTCTCAAATAGAGTTTCTTACTTTTTAATGATTGCAAGTAATCCATTCTGTTGATTTCACATAATTTATGTTGCCAAAGATTGATATTGAAGTTTCTTGCAATATTTTACTGTCACATACAATGTTGCAGAGCCCATTTGCACAGCCATCGAAGCACTGGTTGACAGTCTTTGCAGAAGTAGAATTAATCAGTAAATGGATTTGAGCCATTCTAAATTTTTGAGAAATACAAACAAATTGCTTTCTGAAAAGGCTGTGCTTATTTATTCTCCTATCAATGTATGTGTATGACAGTGACTATCTTCCTCAAACTCTCTGAAACAGAAGATATCACTTTTCTTTACATTTTCTTAGTCTTCTTGGTCAAAGTTTGCTGTGTCATCATTGTTAGGACTTGTACTTTTAATTGAGACTGGGATTGGGTTTGAGCCATTTGTATTTCTATATTAGGGAATTTCATAATTATATTCTTTACTTACCTTTCTTTTTTTTTTTTTTTTTTAAGATTTTATGTATTTGACAGAGACAAACACAGCCAGAGAGGGAACACAAGCAGGGGGAGCGAGAGAGGGAGAAGCAGGCTTCCCGCAGAGCAGGAAGCCGGATGTGAGGCTCGATCCCAGGTCTCCAGGATCATGACCTGAGCCAAAGGCAGTCGCTCAACCAACTGAGACACCCAGGCGCTCCTTTACTTACCTTTCTACAGTATCCTTTTGTTCTTTCCAAATTCCGGGAACTCTTTATGAAGTGTGGCTTCTCTTTTGTATTTAATATAAGTTACAAAGTAATTTTCCAAATTTATCACTTGTCCCTGAAATTTCTTTATGGGACTTTGGTATCTATAGAGTAATGACTCTTATCCATACTTAAGTGTCAGTGACAGGTAACGGTGATATTTAAAATGTATTATGAGAGGCACCTGGGTGGCTCAGTCAGTTAAGGGTATGTCTGCCTTCAGCTGAGGTCATGGATCTCAAGGTGCTGGTATAGAGCCCCAGGTATCTTCTCCCTCTCCTGCTTCTCCCCCCCAGTCATCCTCTCTCTGTGTCAAATAAACAAATAAAATTGTAAAAAACAAAACACAACAAAATATAATGAGTCATTTATAGATATTGTTAGAAAACATAAGATTTGTGATTATATTAACTTTTTTTTTTAAAGATTTTATTTATTTGACAGATAGAAACACAGCCAGAGAGGGAACACAAGCAGGGGGAGTGAGAGAGGGAGAAGCAGGCTTCCCACGGAGCAGGGAGCCCGATGTGGGACTCGATCCCAGGTCTCCAGGATCATGACCTGAGCCAAAGGCAGTCACCCAACCCAACCAACTGAGCCACCCAGACGCCCTATATTAACTTTTATAAGATAAATAAGATCAGATTCATAGTTATTCATGTAATATTATTCTTTCTACTTGTTCCTATATGTTTTTCTAGATACTGGGATAAAGCAATAGAGCAGACACACAGAAACATATGGCATTCACATCACTGCCCTCATAGAAGGGCAGCCTGATTGAGGAATCAAGAAAGATGATAGAAGATAATGGAATAATGTTACTAAAATTAATGACAGCAAAAAACCCAAATAAATAAAAACCTAAAAGAGATTATCCGCACTGTTGATTAATGGAGATTTTAGCACACATGGACATTATTAAGCTATATATTAAGAGTTAGAAAAGACTATGAAAACTGACAAAATTTTCTTAGGAAGAAATAAATTCACATTTGTGCCAGAAGGTAGAAAATTAGTTTGTTTGATTGGACTTACCTAAATTATAAAAGAAATTTATCTAAACACATAGTTTATATAATTAAAATTATATTTTACAAGTTTTAAATGATTCTTCTCTCCTAGTTTTCTTTTTTAAAAATATTTTATTTATTTGAGAGAGAGAGAGTGAGAGAGGGAGAGAGAACATGAGCTGGGGGGCAGAGGCAGAGTGAGAAGTAGACTGAGCAGGGAGACTGATTAGACCTCGAACCCAGGACCCTTGGATCATGACCCGAGTCAAAGGCAGACAACTGACTGAGCTCTCCAGGCACCCTTCTCTACTAATTTACTAATTTTTAATGTGCTTATCAATGTAGCTAATTAATTTTTATTACTACTTACTCTTGAAAGTTGTTCATGTAGGCATACCACAAAACTTTAAAATGTGTCCCAAATAAATCTTACTTCTGACCTTTTGCAGAGTTAAGTATATCTTTTGTAATAAAAGTTTTCTGAACTGTGAGCTTTTATATCTGTGATACTTGCACATTAAGTATGACTGATTGTTGAGAAATTGCTGCCCAGTATCAAGTACCTTCACTTAACTAGTGATAGAAATTCCAGATAATTAAGTACAAATCCATTGGTAGAATTGGGAAAGCCTACTAAACAATAAACTCAAATAAAAACAAATGTGATGGGGAAAAATATCAATAATACAAATGATAAGGAACATCAAAATTGGTGGGGAGAACTGATGGGATCTGTCATATAATTAAAGATAAAAAATTATAAATGAAACATTCAAAATAGTGTCTTGATTATCTTCATTCTCTTTCTGCATGTGTATTATTAGCATTTCAATATTCAGATAAAGAAATTTCCCATTTTAAATATTAGAGCTGGAATGAATCTCTTTGCAAAATACTACTGAAAAATGGTTCCAAAATCCAAATGGTGTCTGAAAAATAATTTTTTGGACTAATAAAACTATGTGAGAAGATTATTTCAATGGAAGAAAATGCTGCCAATTTTATTTATCTAGGAAACACAGGGCTATGTTTTTCTCTGTGTATGAACATGACAAAGTGTCCTAGTTGTGTGAGATGAGCCATACTGAATTATATGGTCCAGCAACATGAAATGTCAACAGTAATTAGGAGTAGATGTGAGGGGAGGAAATAATTACAATCCCTACATTGTTGATGATGATGGGTAAGTATGAAATAAAAGATTCCTCATCTTCAAAAGCTTTGCCTTTACTGACTTGATAAAATATCTAGCAATGCCATGGAAGAATCATTTGAATATATATCTCTATTAAAATATTACTCTCATTGTTTTCTGTTTGTAAATTAACCTAAATCTTATTTTAAAAGGTGTTTGAATCTCAAACTTGGATTTGGAGGATTGAAACATTACCATAGGACACCAGATAAAAATTGAAAGGGATGGGGCACAGTCAAGGTAAGTTATTTTCTATGAGAAAGAACAAAGAATAGTGTTCTGTCTTTTATTGGAGGTTATGTTCTGATATTCTTGGGAATCTCTCTATGTTGAATAGCACTATTTTTCATGAACTGGTACTTTTCCTCTCACAGTTTTATGAATGGTGTGCTTTTAATCTGTAAAGAAAGCCTGGTTATCTGGAGGTGTGCTTTTCAAACTTTGGTACCCTGGACAGAAAGCATGATCATTGCCAGCCATATCACAGACCTACTGAATGAAAATCACTTTTGTTGGAGCCCAGCAATCCATGCAAAGGGACTTGTCATGCATATAAAATGTGAGAACAGCAGATCTCTCCAATATGGTAGCAGCTAGCCTTATGGGCTATTCAGTTTTGTATTTAAATTAATTAAAATAAAATAGAATAACTCCATTTCTCAGTTATACTAGTCACATTTCAAGTGCTTAATAACCACATTTTGCTAGTGGCTACCATACTGAAGAGTAAAGATACTGTTAAAATGAATGGAACTAGAAGGTATTACGCTGAGTGAAATAAGTCAGTCAGGGAAAGACAATTACCATATGATATCTCTGATATGAGGAATTGGGGGGGCGGTCTGTGGAGGGTGGGAAAGGAAACAAATGAAACAAGATGGGATGAGGGAGAGAGACAAATCATAAAAGACTCTTAATCTCAGGAAACAAACTGAAGGTTGGTGAGGGGTGGGGGAGAGGGATAGGGTGGCTGGGTTATGGACATTGGGGAGGGTACGTGCTATGGTGAATGCTGTGAATTGTGTAAGACTAATGATTCACACCTGTACCCCTAAAACAAATCATACATTTTATGTTAATAAAAGGAAGGAAGGAAGGAAGGAAGGAAGGAAGGAAGGAAGGAAAGAAGGAGGGAGGGAGGGAGAGGGGGAGAGAGAGAAAAAGGAAAGAAAGAAGAGAGAGAGAAAGAAAAAGAAAGAAAGAAAGAAAGAAAGAAAGAAAGAAAGAAAGAAAGAAAGAAAGAAAGAAAGAAAGAAAGAGAAAGAAAACTACAGGCTCAGAATGGTGTCTTTCAAGCCAAGTCAACTCACGGAGGCTGAATCCCTAATCCAAGTGCAATTTCAACCTGTCCCAGAATAAGGCTTAACCTGCATTCAGGAATTCATTAATCAATACCAAAAAGGTACTCTGTGACAGGACTCTCTCCAATCCTCAAATAAAGATGAGGTAATTCACCTATAAGACCCTCTGCCTTTCCACCTGAGGAAAGATGATCTTACTTGGAAGAATCTTTCTTTTCTTTTACTAATAACTTTCTTGCCCCATCCTCCTTCTTATAAAAATCTTCCATTTTGTACAACTACTCGGGGCTCCCCTCTACTTCCTAGAGGAGATGCTGACTGATTCATGAATCACTGAATAAAGCTAAGTAGATCTTCAAATCTACTCAGTTGAATTTCTGTTCTTGAAAAATGCAGAACATTTCCATGACCCTAGAGATTTCTATTGGTTAACATTACCTAGGTCATGTCCATGATCCAAACCACTGCTGAATTCATCACGCTACCTTCAATCATTCTAAAACTTCTAAGATCCTCATTCTTTTTACTTTCTTCCTTTTATTTCATTTTTGTCATGATCAGATTACTTTAGAAACCAGAGAACTGGGGGTTAAAATGTAAAAGGGAAACAGTTTGAAAAATCTCTCTTCTAAATTTGCAAAAAGCACAAAACCCATCAAAATAAATAGTGAAGGTTCACCAGCAGCAATAAACATCTAAAGTGGCAGCCAAGTACTGAAAAGAAGAATTTAGAACTGAGTACAGCATTACTGAGTTAGCTAAGTACTCCCAACTTTAATAACATTTTCCAGTTTGGAAAGACTAATGCAAGTATCGACAGGAAAAATTTTAAGAATGACAACAATTCTTGGGATTGGAAAATTTTGCATATCAATATAAGACTTGGCTAAGATAGGAAAAGCCTAAAGGAATTGCTGTCTTGAGGGAGCAAGAGGGATTAAGCACTGCCTACCTAAGAGAGTTGACTCTAGTTCAAAACATTTAATACCATTTCAAAGAAGATAACAGAGCTCTGTGCTCCAGCTAGAGTTGGGCTCAGCTTCATCCAAGATCTCCCCATTCATTACCTGGCTTCATGACCCCAGGTGTAGAAAAATAGTTTCAATTCAACATCTACCTTTCAAATTACAGTTTCAAGAAAAAAAAAACAACAACAAAGGTACTGGATAAGACAAAGTATGAAGAATAATTCATTCATATTGTACCAAAGTAAGTAGAAGGTATGGATAGAGCTGCCCAATTCAGAGATAAACAAGATTTTGACAGTTGCATGATAGTTATGCAAACATATTTAAGCAGGGATGGGGTGTGTGCTCAGGGGAACAGAACAAATAAAAGACATAAAACAAAGAAACAGAGACCTCTGCATAAGATAAAAACAATATAAATATGAATTCAACAAAAAAGGAAAAATACTATGATAATGACAGCAGAATAAAAATGATCAAAACAAATTGCATATTAAAACATCTTCATGGAGGGAGGGGCAAGATGGTGGAGAAGTAGGAGACCCTGTTTCAAAAGATCTCCTGAAGTGAGCTAAACTATCTACCAGGACAATCTGAACACCCATGAAATCAGCCTGAGATGTAAGACTACACACTTCTAGGGGTGCCTGAGTGGCTCAGTTGGTTAAGTGACTGACTTCAGCTCAGGTCATGATCCCGGAGAGCCGGGATTGAGTCCCACATTGGGCTCCCTGCTCAGCAGGAAGCCTGCTTCTCCCTCTTTCACTCCCCCTGCTTGTTTTCCCTCTCTAGCTGTGTTTCTATCTGTCAAATAAATAAATAAAATCTTAAAAAAAAAAAAAAAAAGACTACACACTCTGGATCACTTCTGGATCTCTACAGGGACAGAAGAGCATCAGCAGAGAGGTAAATCAGAGCGGGAGTGCTCAGGCTGATTTCAGGAGACAAACAGGAGGAAGAGGGAACTACCAGAGGCAACCCATTAGAAAACAATACCCCAATACGAAAGTGCCCTGTGCTTGGGGACCAACATCAACTTGCAGTCTGGTTAAAAGCAGTCAAAAGTAAAGGGTCTTCACGGTAGGCAGGGACATAAAACAGGACACCCAACCAGGGATAGAAAGTGCTCCCTGGTGCAGCACAGGAGGGAAACTGGCTGTGCAGAGTCTCTTTAAAAACCAGGTGCGCACAACCCACAAAGGAGGCGTCACTGCAGACTTCCACGTGACCTGCGGAGCCACAGGATCTCAGTCCCTCCTGCACAGGTGTGCAAAATAGACTCCCTGGGCAGAGACAAGGTCGCACTACCCGAAACCAGTCCCAGTTTCTCTGGCACAGGAGCGGAACGACAAGCGGGGACTTCGGGCACCAATATGACCAGGAACTGTGGGGTCACTAGTTGTGACAAGCAGCCAAGGGGAAGATACAGGGAGAGGCTGTGAGTCCTACAACATTCAGAAGGCTGCTGAGGCCTCTCTCTGGGAAGGAGGTCTGGGTGCAAACATCTTAGTCCAGCCTGACTTCCTGAAAAGCTGCAAAAAGCCACAAAAGAACAAATTCTCCAGAGAACAAAAGCCAGAAAACCTGGTTGCCATGGAGCCCAGCCCCTGGGAAGGGGGCGGAGAGATGCAGCCCACGTAGAAGGGACCAAAACACAGCGTGGCAGGCCCCTCCCTCAGAAGGCAAGCCAGAAGAACAAGAGGACAGCACCAAAACTGTAAAAAAACCCAACATCGAAGGAAAGGCAATATATTAAGTTCTTGGGACTACCCCAAAAGCTGTACACGTTATAGGTATAGCTTTTCATTTTATTTTCCTTTTAACTTTTTTCTATTTTTATTTTTAAAGTTTTCACTTTATTTTAAAATTCATTCTCACAGTTTCTGCTCTTTTATTTTTTAACCCACTTCTTATTACAATGTGACACTTAATACAACACTCCATAATAACTTTTTACCCTTGAACTTTTTTCAAACACATACCTGTTTTGTGGTTGTAGTTGTTGTTGCTCCTTTCGTTTGTTTGTTTGATTTTTTTCTTTTTCCTTTTTTCTCTCTTCTTTCTTTTTTCTTTTAAATATACATTTTATTATAAGCTTCAAGGTAATCCTTCATTCCTATTCAATACTACTCCTATATACAAACCAGTTTTATTCTCCCTATATCTTTAGATAGTAGACTCCACTAAGAACAATAACAAGACACACCCAGGAGGATCTGAAATACTTTCCTTGCCCACAAGGAGGGTTTGCACTCACCTTCTCACCCTATTTTGTCAGTGTTAATGTGTTTTTGCCTTTGTAATATATAAATACTGGTCTTGGGGGTCATTCAGGATGGGCTTAGTTTTTTGATCTCTTCAACTTTCTTTTACTCTTGATGGTCTTTTTCTCTACTCTGTTGTAGTTTTTGCACCATATAAATTCTACCATTGGGGCCCACTCTGGCCTGTTTTTTTTTTTTTCTTGCTTCCTTTATCTTCTTCTTTTTTTCTTCTTCCTTTTCAATGGTGACTTCTGATTGCTCTGAAACCTTCCAGTGAACAATTCACCTGGATAGTGGTTGATATTTTCAGCTATACATCCCCTCAACCACTCCGCGAAAAAATGACTTGAAGGAGGAACAACCAACAGAAGAAAAACCCAGAGACTGCAACCCCTGTCACAGAATTACTGGAAATGAACATAAACAATAAGACAGACATGGTTTTCAGGGCAGCAATTGTCCAAACAATTTGGAAAAAAAATTAGTCTCAAGATAGAAGCTCTAATGACATAATTGAAAGCCAAGGTTAGACAGGCTATTGATGAGATGCAATCTAATTTAAATATGCTAACAGCTAGAGGGGAACTGAATACTTGAATATTCCCTATTGTTTTTTCTCCAGTGACAATAGAGTTGGAAATAGCAGAATTAATTGATTTTATACTTTCCATTTTTAATTTTGTGAGTAGTTTTACATTTTCTTTTAGTAAAGAATATTTCAGTGGAGAAGGTTGGAAACAGACTATTTTTTTTCTTTCCTACAAATGTTTTTATTCCCCTTCAGCACTCCAGGGAATACTGCACTTGTCATCTTGCAAAAAAAAAAAAAAAAAAGAAAACAAAAGAAAACAAACAGCCCACTGGTGAAATTCAACAAAGAGATAAATTACACAAAAATGGAGATACCATGGTAGAAGATCTAATGGGAAGCTTTGAATCTGTTTATATAGAGCACTTAGACAAAATGGGAAGAAAATCATAGATGCAGAATACTATAAATGCTGAATAAAGCAACAAATTAGAAAGAAACAAGAGAAAGAAATAGAAAAAGTGCTAATCATCATGTCTTTCATAGCAAAGAATAAAAAAATAAAATGTATAGTTTAAATTAATCACATTTGAATGATTTCCATATTTTTAAAAATTCCTGAGCAAGTTTTCCATAGTTCTTATAATAAAAAGTATTCATGTGAAATTCAACAATTTAAAAAATTTGTGTTCAAATTATTTTACTTCCATTAAAGTCAAATTTACTTGGTTTATTTTAAATTTATTGTCATTTCCTAACTTAAAATTAAATGTACTCTCATGTAAAGCAACTGACCACTAGGTTAAATATACTAAGTTATAATGGGAATGGAAAACTTATCTTAACATTTATATGGCACCCATAAGTTATTTTCACTAGTTATTTGATATAGAATAAATGTTTCTTTTTTGAGTATATATCCACTAATTGAAATTCAAAATTTTCCTTTCAAAATAATCATACGACGTTGTAGAAACCAGGTTTTCTACCATTTACAATTTACAATTTCTTTTTTAAAGAACAACACATTAACATTAAAAATGTTTTCAAAATAGTCTGAATGCAAAGCTTTCTAGATTTTTTCTTAACTCTCTTCTGAATGGTTTATAGTTGCCTCTCCTGTACTAATTCTACAAAAATTTCTGAGAAACTTAGTTGTGACATATCTTTCAAAAACATTCCATTTGATTTTCATAGATATAACTCATATATTTTCAACTTCATGTTTCATTAGCTTATATAATATTTCATTAAAGTAACAGCTATAACCTGCATATGCATGTTTGGGAATAAACTTACCTAATTCTTAACAAGCAGCTCAACTGGTAGGAATGTAAGTAAGTTCGTGGTTGTACTAGAGAGGTACCTACCAACAATGAACATCTATTGCTCTATAGGCAGTCACTCAAATGGATATCAGGGCAGACAGCCTCCACTTCACTTCTTAGAAAACAAAACATGTATATATAACCTCATCTTTATAAATTACTTCTTTACTTTGTATTTAATTCTACATATATCTATATAGTCACTCTCCTATCTGCATATACAGGGAAAGAAAGAGGCTGGAAATTATATTTAACAAAAAATAGCACAAGTGTTAATATATTCAGTAATATATTTCACTACATTGTCTTTCTAGGATGAATTCCTATCATTTGATTACTACATTTGTTGCCATATAGTATATTTTACTATATATATTTATTAATATCATTATATGTATTACTACTCATTGACTGTAACATTAAAAATAAGTAAACTAAGTCACAAAACACAAAGCAAAAAGGCAATGAAGAGCCAAGCCTGGGGTGCCTGGGTGGCTCAGTCAGTTAAATGTCTGCTTTGGTTCAGGTCATGATCCCAGGGTTCTGGGATGGAGTCCTGCATTGGGCTCCTTGAACAGCAGGGAGTCTGCTTCTTCCTCTGCCTCTGCCTGATTGTGCACTCACTCTCTCTATATCAAAAAAATAAGTAAAATCTAAAAAAAAAAAAAAAAAAAAAAAGAAGAAGAAGAGGAACAAAGCCTGATTGAGTTTTGGACACTGGGAAATAAGCTATAGCAGATACTTACATTGTATGATTAACATACTGACTCCTTCCTCCTTCCAGAAGAAATCTAATATCTCTTCTCCTCAAAATGGAGCCCATGTGCTTTAGCAATTATGTTCCCCTGACCACAGTGAGCATTAAATGTGGGCATGTGATTTAGACAATCAAATCAGGTTAAATCATAGAACTCTTCCTTTAGTAGACTACTAGACAGGATCACTCCCCCACTTGCCACCCCCGCCCCAGCCTTTAGATATATGCAAGAACACATAGTCCTAGTTGCTATTAGAAATCATCCTTTAGCCATTAGGAAAATCAATATAAGACAAACTGACACTGTGGGGGAAATGTACTCAATCTTTAATGACTCAATGAAGCCATCAAGCCTGTGATCCCTCACATCTCTAGATCCCTGTTAGGTGAATGGGTAAGTCTTTTGTGTAAGTGCAAATGGATTGAGTAGGATACCTAAAGCACCCTTACTCAGATACTCATTCATTAGTCAAAAACATCAATCCCTCATACTACATAAAATACAATAATAAAATTTATTCTTGAGTATAATTCCAAAATACTTGGGCCATGGATTTCCCACCTTTGTGAATCTTCAAAACTGACCACTAAACCCATGAAATTCAGAGGTCTAATCAGAAGTTTCCCTAAATTTCAAATTAAGTCACTCAAATTGGTTTTGAAGGTGCACCCAGCCCTATGAAAACTAATATTCACTAGGAAAATGAATTAGAGCACGTTCAAAGCTGATGATTTACCAAGAGAAGAACAAAATGTGAAACTCAAGGAGTGTTCCCCAACTAGGAATTAGTTGTGATTACCATCTAAATCAATCTCATTCTATGTGGGATTTTTAACAAAACAGTAAATAGACTATGAGGAACCAGCTCATTAATAGTAGCCTACATTGGTTTTTAAGTGTTCATATGATAAATGATATGAGTGAATCCAAGTTTGCTGGCTTGATTTTCACAGTGGTTTATGATTAAACCAGAGAATTCTCCTCAGCCATTTTACTACTGCAAATTATTAGGCTGAAGGTGAGTGAATTACACTTGATTGTTTCAATATGAAAATTAGATATAAAAATAATAGAGGGAAACAACTACATTTGAAGGTTGATTTTCTTTTTTAATAATGAGAGATTAAACATCTAAATACGTTGCGCCTTAGAGAAAATGGGAACTAGTCTTAAATTTTTATTCACTGACCCCTGCCTCTTTTATCTCTGTTTCTCATAGAACTTCATGGCATCTTCCTCTCTATTTCTTTAGAGTCTACTTGCCCTCTCTAACTTCTGCTTTTAGTCACAATAGTAGTATAATTTTGTTTAGAAAACTAAACGAAGGTTGGCATTCATTTATATCTCTGTGTGAATCAATTTTAATGTGTTGCTTCTTCCAGTGGTGTTGCTACATCTAAAGCCCCATCTCTCATAATAGAGGGAAAGCCTTATTTCTTCTAAACCAGATTCAAAATATGAGTAGGTGGTAGCCGTTTTAAGAGGGTATGAAAACCTTTTCCCAAGGGACCATTGAGGGTACCACCTGGTTATAATCTAGCTTATCTTTTTGCCAAACAATAAGTAAATAGGTAGATAAGCTAGCAAATTAATATCTGGCTGTAAAAATGCAATTTCTTAAAAGAGGTTAGCACTACACAAATTATGGTATCCAAATGTGACATCAAAATTTGAGTAAGTTTCCTTATATTTCAAATTAAGTGTCAACTTTGTGAAATGCTATGATTTCTAAATGTGTTAACACAAGTAAAACATTGGGCACAGTGTCTGACACACAGGAGTACTCAAATTCCACACTTTAACTCAAACTGAATATGTATGGAGCCACCAAATCTGGGTTAGACTTCCAAAATGCATATTATAAAATACAATTGTCCGGCTTATCAGGTTGGGCTATCTATTGTAGCCTAATGAAATCCAAGACAAATCCTTCCCTTTGCTGTCCTTCAACTTTCTAATCTGGGTTAAATGCACATCCTACATGCCAGCTTCATGGCCTGTGTTTAACTCATCCATCTATTACATGCCTGTATATTCCATTAAGTTCTGAATTCCCTGAAGGCTGGGAGCCAGTTATTAGAGATCAACAGCCTTGGGATAGGATGAAAAAATAAACAAATTTAACCAATTTATTGTTAAGTCCTAATTTAATTTGGTGTGAAGTCAACAAAGCTATATTAATACATTGCTACTAAGAACCAAATATATGCTAATATGTATAGCTAAGAGAAAAACACGAGGGGCGCCTGGGTGGCTCAGTCATTACGCATCTGCCTTTGGCTCAGGTCATGATCCTGGAGTCCCACCCAGGATCAAGCCACACTTCAGGGTCCCTGTTTGGCGGGAAGCCTGCTTCTCCCTCTCTCACTCCCCCTGCTTGTGTTTCCTCTCTAGATGCGTTCCTCTCTGTCAAATTAATAAATAAGAGAGAGAGAGAGAAAGAGAGAGAGAGGGAAATGAATGTGAAGGTTTCTAGTTAGTTGCCATGGTTTTGTTTTTCTTTTTGTTTTTGAAAGATTTTATTTATTTGAAAGAGAGGGGAGAGAGAGAGAGAGCATGAGCAGGCGCAGGGAGAGTGAGAGAGGAAGAAGCAAACCCTCCTTACTCCCCCTACCCCCTACCCCTGCAGAGCAGGGAGTCCCAACCAGGGCTCCCTCCCAGAACCCCAGGATCAGACCTGAGCCAAACACAGACCCCTTAACTGAGCCACCCAGGCACCCTTAGCTGCCATGGTTTTAAGCAAAACCTAAATGCCTGGATTTTATCCCTTGTTTTGAGAAAATAATCTGATGATGATTACCCCAAGTGTTAGGGGATCAGACACGATCTGGCCTGCCTTTGATGTATCCCTACTGCCAGTTTTTCTTCAGTGCTCCAAGACAACATATAACTTTCATCAAATACAAGATGGAAAAGATACAGTTTTATACATAAGAATACTACTAATATAGGAAACTGTTTTCACCTTTATGGGAGGGGTTCTTTTAAAATATGATTGAGTTACATAGGGTCTGGGCTGCTTACATATTGCTTTTTATCACTAAACCCCTGTAGTTCAGAACCTCTAAAAAAAGTTCCCATCACTGCGTTTGTGATACTATGATGTAATAAGAAATATATATTTGGTCTCTGTCCCTATTTCAACCATAGAGCTTCCTTATAATTTCCTGAGTAGTAAGAGTGAGAGGGGCATCTTTTGTTATTCATAATGAACCCCTCTCAGCCATACCTGAGTTTATACTGATGAGATGATTCTTGGTGGGCTCCTAGGTAGTTCAGGATGGGGACTGGATATCAGAGGAAACAAATGTGATTGAAGAGTTGGAACTTTAAGCCCACCCCCAAATCTAGGTAAGGAAGAGAAGCTGAAGGTTAATTATCAAGGCCAATAGCTTATGTAATGAAACCTCCATAAACCCAAACAAAGGAGTTTGGAGAGCTTCTGGGTTGGTGAATAAATACACATGTTCCAGTAGGTGGTTTGCCTTAAATTTCTGCACGTGGGAATCTTCCAGACCTTTTCCTATGTACTTTTTCATCTGGCTGTCCATTTTTATCCTTTAAGCAGCCTATATAACAAACCAATAATAATAAGTAAAGTCTTTCATTTAGTTCTATGAGCCATTATAGCAAATAACTGAATCTTAGGAGGGGGTCCTGGAAACCTTGGGTTTGTAGTCAGGTTCCAGAAGTTTGGATAACTGTACTTACAGTTAGGGATATGAAATTGCCCCATAATTGGCACATGCCTTTAAAACAAGAGTATTATAAGGTTCAATTTCTTAAAGAAGTAATGCATTTACTGTAATAATTCAAGGCTGATATGAGTCTGTGTATTACACAAGCCAAAAGTATTGAAACTAAACCTAAACTCTTTGGTGGTGGTTTACTTGTTAGGGGATTTTATTAATTCACTGACATTAAATGAAAAAAAATGACTTAAGCCATGCTCTTAGACATAGATGCTCCAAAATTAATCATTTTGCCATTTTGTATCTTCTCTGCCTAAGAATATATTACCATATATATATATATATATATATATATATATATTACTATATATATTACCAATATATTCTTGCCTAAGAATATATTGTTTAAATGTGTCAGTTGTCCCAGCTGTTGGAGATTAACAAGAAAGTGTTTTCTTAGTATGGCCCCATGACATGAATTGCATAACAAACCTGAATGGGCCTGGTTGGCTCAGTTGTCCAGAACATGAAATTTATGAGGTCATTATCGAGGCTTCAATCATTGTTCAAATGGGAAAACTCTGCTATACAACCACAAGACTAGTTGTGTTGCCCTGACAGAGGAACAGGGAACTATTTCTAGGGACCACAAGGGTACTCTTGAGGAAAGAATATGAATACTTAGAACAAATTCCATATAGTTCAAGAAAAAATAATTCACTCAAATCACACAGTCTTACTGAAAAATTAGTAAATGTTGGTTTTAACATATGAAGAGTGAAAGTATTATGAATATTTTATTATTTAATACAGTCATAAATGGCCTGGTACAAAGAAATGTATTCTATAAACAGATTGTTCATTATTTCTGGCTGTGCATAACACATAATAAATCGTTGTGTATCAGATGTGGACATGGCATAGCATCTGATTTCAGAAACCATTTTACTCTGGAATAACACATTCATTAACTCATCCTTCAAGAATATATAGTGAATGCCTAATAACTGTTTTTAGATGCTGCCCTACAAAGATAAAAGAAAAACATCCTTACCATCAAGGACCCTTCTTTCTAGAGGAGAGTAATAAATGCAAAAAATAATGAGATGCCTATTAAAACAGAAGTCAATATACAGTCCAATGGAAGCAAAGAAGGAAGGTCACTTCAGCTGTTGTAGGGAAACCAAGGAAGGTTTCAGCCTACACATGAAGACTGAATCATATTTGTTTCTGTCTGTGTAGCAAGATAGGGAAGCCCGTTAAGGGTAAACAGAATAGCAGAGGTTAAGGCATGAAGCCATGGAAAAACAGAAGCTTCACCATAAGATGGGTTAAGGAAATAGACTAAGTAAAGAATTTTAGGTGTTATGCTTTAGGTAAAGAGGACCCAATGAAAAATTCTGAGAGGCAACATAACATAATGAGACTTGTTTATTTGGAAAATGGTTTGGATAGTTGCTCAGGAATGGGTTGCTGCAAGGGCGGTGATTGTCACATGCTATGTGAAAAAAGAATCACGTGAGTCCCTCTTTTAAAGATTCTTATTCAGTGTGTTTGAGTTGAAGTCCAAGAATTTGTATTTCTAATAAGCTCCTAAGGGATGTTCATGCTGCTGGTCTGTGAACCATACTTTGATAAGTACTGGATTAGAGGCAAGGAAAATGCCCCTGGAATTATGATTATGATAACCTGAAACAAAGTAGTGCCAATAAGAATAAAAAGAAGCCGAAGACATTGTAGCAGATGGAATAATTAAGACCAATGGGTCTTAGGACCAATAAGAAGCTTTGAAGAGATAATCCTTTTACCTCGCTGTGATGGACAGCTAAGTGAGCTTGCACCGTCCTTGCCATTGACCCTGTGTTCCCTCCTTTTCCCATTTTCCTTCTTACTTTGTTTCCGTAAATGATCAGTCATACCCATACCTTTATGCATATTCTCACTTCCTTGCCCCAACCTCATATTTCATTACCCATATTTTGATATACAAGATACCTAGTTAAATAAAGCCAGACCCCTGATTACACTTTATCTGCATTTCACAGCTGAAGATAGATAACTTGAGAAAAGCACAAGATGGTGATGACTGAGACACTAATTTCCCAGACTTTCACTGAGCGCACAGTGCAGTCTGGCAATCTGCCATATTCTTCTAGTCCATTCTCTCCATCACTCTCTTATCAACAACTATGTCTTTAGACTCTCAGTATTAGCCTTTTCTCAGCTTCACATTCCACTGAGAAGCTAGAGTTCTTCCCATCATGTTCCTCCTAAGTGCATCTGTGCTCCTCCCCTCTGCTGGCTTTCCTGTTTCCATGGAATGCCACAAAAAGATGGCCATCTATGAATAAGGACATGGGCCTTCACTAGACATAAAATCTGCTGCTGCTTTGACCTTGTACTTACCAGTCTCCACAACTATGAGAAATAAATTTCTATTATTTATTAGCCCCAGTTATAGGGGCCCACAGAGGCTAAAACAAAGGACTAACTTCACCTCTAAAAAACCCTGCCCTAGTTCACCTCTGCTAGGTCTCTGCCTTACACCCTCTACTTCTCATTTACCTATCCAGCTCTGCTGGGTACTCAGGATTTGATCTTTAGCAAACCCCTTGCGACCAAGACTGTCAGGTTAAATCATCCCCTCACTTGTTTCTTGGAAGACTCAGGTCAGTCCTGCGGGCTCTCAAGCTCAGCCCACCTGCTGAGGCAGCCAGGTGAGAGCTCACGACAGCACTTTCTCTGAATTCCTTTGCTTTTTGCTGCACCAAGAACTTTAATAACTCTATTTACATTGGCACAGAGTGTCAGCCTCCTTACGGAGAAAAAGGAATCTATAATGTGGTGTTTTAGTGCTGCATATAAATTTTATGTCTCTGGTTGTATGTGTGTTATAAACAACCTCCACCAGCCCACATGTTGTGTACTCAGTCTAAAGACTGGATCTGTGGGTTTTAACTTTTTCCTCAGGCATTTTTCTCACAACAAATTCTCCTTTTTTTTTTTTTCAGAGAAGATGATAAATCTGGATTCCTTGATGGTCTCTAAGTTGTGGTTTTAAATATCATTTACTAAAATAGTTTGCATATTAGTCATACTTTGAAAAACTCTCATCTGATATTTTAGTTTTGCTAATAAAAGACTCAATTGTTTTTAAACTGAGGTGTTTTAGGAGTCTCAGGAATACTTTAACTCCAGTTTACATATTGTTTAGAAAAATGTTATTCTACTGTTAAAAAAATTAAGAAATAAATTATGCCCATTGCATTTTTAACAGGAAATAAGTAAGTAAACAAACAAATAAATAAAATCAATGTTTTCACTTGTCAGAATCAGGCACTGTTTTAATATATTTAGCATACAGCATCTATGTTAATCTTCACAACTATCTGTAATTAATCAGATTTCACCGATTAAGGAAATAAGCACAGTGTGGTTATACAACCCTGTGCAAATCCTCTAATTAGTGAAGTTATAACTTGAGCCTAATTTTTCTGTTCTTAGTCCTGCATGCTTAAATTCGTGGCTATGTTGCACTATATTTTCTAGAATTTTCTTTTCTATATGTTTTCAGTTATAAGGGACCACCAGAGATTCTCATGAGCGAGCTGGAGAGCAGGAGTGAGGGAGCAGCTCACACACATCACTGGTCTGCTTTCCCCTCGTTGCCTTGAGACAACAGTTGTACCTGCATCCAGTCCCTGTCCCCTGAATTCTTCAGCTTTCCCGACGGACTCCTGGGACAGGTGGGTGTTTAGGGTGTCATAAAGGACTCTGGCCTCTGCAGATATATACACATATAGATTTTAAATAGGGACTCTATATAGAGAGATTCCATATATAGATTCTAAACATAGAGATCCATATATAACGAGTTTATATAATCTCTATATATGCATACATAACATCCACACACAATGTATATATATTACTATATATCTATACACACACGTGCACACAGACACAAAGACAATCTCCTAGTGGTTCTGCTTCTCTGCTTGAACACCGAATGATGAAACATTGCATTATAAACCTGTTTCTGATGGGATAATAAATGCCATATGGATCTTTATTCATTTTTTAAAGCTAAATTATCCCTAAAGAGACCTCTGTTTCTTTAGCCCTTTGTTACAGGAAAAAGGAATAAATGAAAGAATCTATGAAATCTTTTACACGTGAAGCAAACCTGTTTTGTTAATATATGAAATCCTACTACTTTGTTATTTTAATACATTATGAAGAAAAGAGTTCTTTCAATTTAGAAGAGTCATTTATATTACTTTCATCCTCCACTTTTCTTACTGATACAACTCCAGTGAGACAAACCATAAGAGACTCTTAATCTCAGGAAACAAACTGAGGGTTGCTGGAGGGGAGGGCGGTGGAAAGGATGGGGTGGCTGGCTTATGGACATGGGGGAGGGTATGTGCTCTGGTGAGTGCTTGTGTGTTGTGTAAGACTGATGAATCACAGACCTGCACCCCTGAAACAAATAAAGCATTATATGTTAATAAAAAAGAGTCAAATTAAATCTTACATAGCATTTCTTTCAACTGCTCAACATCTAACTTTGTATGTTCCTAGACCTTATCCTGCCATAAATTCAGTTTTTTTAGGGGAACTATGAAATAAAACTTTGTTTCACATCTGCAGTGGCAGAAATCTGTTGACTTTTTCTTCCTTTATTGTGTAGGCACCCTTAAGACCCTTAAGCTGCCAGAATGTTCTTCTTGGGACAACACTGTACTTTATCCCTTTAAATATATTTACAGCAGAATCAACAGACCAAACATCAGCCTAAACTGAAACAGACTTAACCTGCACAATAATCTTAACCACTCTTCCCCAGTTTGAAAGGAAAAATCTTCTCCTAACACACTTGTATCTGTATTAACATGTACTCTCTACTCAAGAGTCAAAGAACTCCCTGATAACATAAGACCGTGGCTATAATCTGTGAAGGCATCTGCAAAGTCAGGTCTGTTTCTGTGACTCAAAACAGTTAAATATAAGCTGAAGAGAATGAAAATATACACCTATTAAGACCACCTGGACATTTATCATCATATAGAATTCATATCTTGATCTTTGACTTAAATAAAAGAATCCACAGAAATATTAATAGAGAGGATATATAAAATGAGTTGAAAATGAAGCCAGTATATTTTCACCTTGCTTCTTTGCACAAGAAATCTTTGTATTTTTAATTCTTTACATTGGTCTGACCAACACTCAGACTTATGATCTCTACCTTCAAAATACCTGCTTCCTACCACTTATGCTGCTGCCACGTTGGTCCAAGCCACTCACTCTTCACTGAACTATTGGGGTAGCCTCCCTATTTCTCCTTCAGTCTGAACTCCACACAGCAGCCAGGGATTTCCTATTAAAACTCAGTTGCATTGTGTCACTCTTCTGTATCAAACCCCTCACCGGTGCCTGCTCATCTCACATCGAGTAAAGACCAAATGCTGGGCTATGATTCACCTGCTTGTCTTGTCTCCCTCACCAGCAAGTAAGCTCTATGGGGGCAGGGGTCTTTATATATTCTGTTGGCTGCTATACTTGTGCACCTAGATCAGTGTCTGGGACACTATAGGCTCAGTAAATATGCAATGAATAAATGAATGAATTTTTAAGTGTAAGTGAAATGAGACTGACATCAGGCATAACAAATTCTGTATTTCTAAAGACGATAGCTCAACAAGCATCGAAATGTTCAATGAAGCACCCAGAATAGTTTCTGGCTTTAGCTGCTTTCCTCACTGCAAATACAATTATACCATATTATGCAATTATTACCTCTTTCCTTGTATGTAAGTCTCGACGTTTATATTTGGAAAAGGATATCACTTAAAGAAAACCTTTCTTTGACATAAAACTTTCTTATGAATAAAAAAATGGTTCTACTATTACAAGGGCATGCATTTTGAATTGAGTTTCTTTTGATGGAAGCTGAAACCTGTGTCCTCTCTTGTCAAGTGCATTCAGAAACCAGTCACACGATTTCACACTAGCTGTTTAAAACTACAGTGCCCTCCCAGTGTGGTGAGATGTTTGCCTCCACACAAAGCAATCACACTTCCAGTGAACCTGAAATCTGGGTCTCAGTATTTCCAGGTGTTAACTAACAGTTTCAGGAAAACCATACTGTCCTTCTGTGTAAATATATGCAAAGATAATTCTTGGATTTTTGTTTAAAGAAATAGTGTGCTTAAGAATGTTTTTATATGCTAAGGTTGTTATACTCAGAAATACATCTTGTGACATTTTAATTCTTTCTATTATACAAATTTGTAATAGCATTGCTTGAAGGAACTTAACAAGACTCAAAGTAATTATTCTCATCCATCTCACTGAAGATATATAAATCTTACATTAAAGATTTTGCAAGTTATGAAAATATATTGTCTCTACAAAGTACATTTAGCATCAGAAGGATTCAGATGATGCTTTGGAATAATAATGGAGAAAACCAACTGATTTAAATTAGGGCTCAACAATAGTGCCCAGCAAATCATTCTGCTGGTCTTCAGCTCCAGGTTTATGTCTCTTCCATAAGTAGATTATGCTAATAGGTGCCAAGAGATTCATATCTCCAGCAGGCTGAGAAAGCCTGTGGTTACTTTAAATTCTCTTTCTCTCAAAGGGCAGACATCATAACCTGAAGTATTTTCATTATGATTCACTTAACAAACACGATGTGTGGCAGGTAGACTGCCTATCAATAATCTTTAGTGAGTATTCACTCTGGACAAGCTTTGTGTAATGTGGGTTTGTAGCAGAAAGGCAAATAAAAGAAGATGTGATCTTTCTTCTTAGATGCTGGAACTAAAAAATCACGTGTATATTTCCACTCTCCTTCCCCTAGCAACATGCAAAGGGATAGAATAAATTCTCATGTGGTTAAATCCCACCAACTGTAACTTATTCTTGAAATGCACACTAGGTCCTAAGTCCTTACCATCATGTTTTCTGAAGAAATGATATACACAAAGCATGCACACAAACCAATACACAAACACAAAAATACGTCAAAAAATCCACCTTGATAAAAGGATATTTGACCTCATTCCAGCATTATTTTTCTCTGATCCCATTTTTTTCCCCCACTGGTAAAATTGGGATAACAAGAGTGCTGATATTACACATAGAGGTAGGGATTAATGTGATAAAGGATAAAGATCATGGCATATAATCTGTACTCGACAAATAATAATTATCAATAGTAAGAAGAGTACTCATTCAACAGCAGCCCTACTAATGAACTCACGAACTAGAACTGAGAAACTTTCATATGCCGGATACCGTATTAAGTGCTGGCAAAATGAAGATAAGCCACACATTCTCTACCCTTAATTATTTCTCAGGTTTTCCTGAAACACACTCATTCACACACACACACACACACACACACACACACACAAACATGCACAAAAATACAAATCCAGTGTGACAAATGCTCTGATTACATTTTACAAGGTGTTGTAAAAGCATATAGAGAGTCGCTGGCAGATATCACATATTTCAATTCTGTCTGTTAAATGTAAAAAAAAGTAAAACAAAACAAAATACAACGAAACAGAAAACCTTTTGTTAGAATGTATTCTTCTCTGGTTTTGATAGGATACGAACCACTGCTACTCAGTGAACCTGTATGAACTTCATAGCCAGGAAAACACATTGGTCACTTACCATGCACAGAACCTTTCTCAAACTCACCTATGCTTCAACATATGTCCACTTGACAGAAGATTGCAATTCATATTGGTTATATAGATGACATTCCATTACAATGAATGTCCAGTGAGTGAATAGCATACAGTATTTTCTTAAAATGGGATTTCACTGGAGCAGAAACTGTATGGATATAACCCATCACCACTGTGCAGAGTGTTATTATGATTGCAACTGGTTTTTCATTTAAATGGTCTTGAGGCTAGATAATGAGATTCCATCTGTATAAGCTAAAAATGCAAAATCATATTTTAGTTTTCTCATGGTCCAGCTCTTTGAAATTAATGCATGGTAAAACTGTTTGTATTTTCTTAAGTGAGTAAAATTAACACCTGTAAAAAAGTATTAGCTTCACAGAGAATATCCCAATACCTTAGTTTTCCATCAGTTACACCCACAGATCACTCATCATATCTCAGCCAACAAAAGTGTATTATGTACAAAATACTTGCTGCACATCAAAGACACTGGATTTCTAAAAGCGTAGTCTTCTATTATTTACTGTAAAATTTTTTTAGACGTAGGCTTTTGTTAATGAGACCCATAGTAACAACATCTTCGTTTTCACTTTCCTTCTTCATAAGAGTGAAAGTTCATAAAACAATAATTGGAAAGGCACTGAAATACCAGATGGCAAGGAGATGGAGTTATATATCTTCAAATAGTAATATAAGCAATTGATACATTCTTGCTGGGATTCACCTATATGATAAGTATTGCTTAGCATCAGACACCTGGTTAAATTTTTTTTCCTATTAGAAATGAGGTATATATGTTACACAAAAAAAGATAACCACAATCTGTAACTGATCTGTAGAATTCTCATACACTTCTGGTTTTGAACTCAATAATTAAAAGATAAATAATCTGATTTAAAATTGGGCAAAGGATCTGAATGGACAATTCTTCAAAGAAGATATACGAATGGCCAATAAGCACATGAAAAGCTGTTTGATATCATCAGGAACTAGGGAATGACTATCAAAGCCATGATGGCATACCACTACATACCCCTTAGAATTTTAATAGTAATAATAATAAAACAATAAAAATAAAACATAGCATGTATTGACGAAGCTATGGGGAGAACAGAATCCTCCCTTACATTGGTGGTGGGAATATAAATACAGTAACCAGTTTGGAAAAACAGTTTGGCAGTTCCTCAAAGTTTTGAAAATACAGTTACTATAAGACCCAACAATTCTGCTCCTAGGTATACACCTAAGAGAAATGAAACCATATTTCAAATAAAACATACACATAAATGTTCAAAGCAGCCTTACTCATAATAGCCAAAAGGTGGAAACAATACAGAATACTTATCAACTGATACATGAATAAACAAAATATTATATATACTAATGATGGAAAATTGTGTGGCAATAAAAAGGAATGAGTATTGATATATGCCACCTGGATGAACCTTGAAAACATTGCGTTTAGTGAAAGGAGCCAGACGCAAAAAGTCACATGTTTATATGAAATAGCCAGAACAGGCAGATCCACAGAAGCAGAAAGTAGATTAGTGATTATGAATATACTTATGACTCCTGGATTGGATTGCATACTTTATTTATTTATTTTTTGTTAAAGATTTATTTTTAATGATCTCCACACCCAGTGTGGGGCTCAAATTCACAACCCCGAGATCAAGAGTCGCACACTCTACCAACTGAGCCAGCTGGGCCTCCTGGATTATACACATTAAATGGGTGAATTATATGGAGTATGAATAATATCTCAATAAAATTGTTTAAAAATAACACCCTAACTTAAAAAGACAAAATAAAACAAAAATACTAGTGTGTAGAAGTCTTTGTGAGGGTCTCCTTCCTCATACGAACACCAGTTGCTTCACCTCTAGCATGGCTGAGAAGAACAGGGTCACCTAGCTCAGTGATTTACAAACATTTTTAATTGCACAAATTTTAAAAAAGCATCCGCTTTATGAAGCTCAAATATGTAAAACAGAGAAGCAACATTTTAAAACTACATAGGCAATGTACATCGGCCACAGCAACTTCTTTTAAGACACGTCTCCAAAGGCAAAGGAGACAAAAGCAAAAATGAACTTCTGGGACTTCATCAAAATAAAAAGCTTCTGTACAGCAAAGGAAACAGTCAACAAAACAAAGAGGCAACCCACAGAATGGGAGAGGATATTTGCAAATGACACTACAGACAAAGGGCTGGTATCTAAGATCTATAAAGAACTACTCAAACTCAACATCCAAAAAAAAGATGAACACATCAAAAAATGGGCAAGAGACATGAAGAGGCACTTTTCCATAGAAGATATACAAATGGCTAACAGACACATGAAAAATTGTTCATCATCACTAGCCATTAGGGAAATTCAAATCAAAACCACACTGAGATACCACCTTACACCAGTCAGAATGGCCAAAATTGACAAGTCAGGAAACAAGTGTTGGAGAGACTGTGGAGAAAGGGGAACCCTCTTACACTCTTGATGGGAATGCAAGCTGGTGCAGCCACTTTGGAAAATAGTGTGGAGATTCCTTAAAAAATTAAAAATAGAGCTACCTTATGACCCTGCAATTGCAATACTACCTCAAAGATACAGATGTAGTGAAAAGAAGGGCCATATGTACCCCAATGTTCATTGCAGCAATGGCCACAATCGCCAAACTGTGGAAAGAGCCAAGGTGCCCATCAACAGATGAATGGATAAAGAAGATGTGGTCCATATATACAATGGAATACTATGCCTCCATCAGAAAGGATGAATATCCAACTTTTGCAGCAACATGGACTGGACTGGAAGAGATTATGCTGAGTGAAATAAGCCAAGTAGAGAAAGTCAAGTATCACATGGTTTCACTTACTTGCAGTGCATAAGGGGTAATGTAGAGGACAGTAGGAGAAGGAAAGTAAATGGGAAGTAGGGTAATTCAGGGAGAAAAATGAAACAAGAGAGACTTTGGACACAGAAACAAACTGAGGGACTTGGAGGGAGGGGGTTGTGGGATGGGAGAGACTGGTGGTGGGTACTGAGGACACCTGTTGCATGGAGCACTGGGTGTGGGGAATGGGCAATGAATCTTGGAACACTGGAAAAAAAATAAAACTACAAAGTTATTGCATAATGTCAAACTTATTAATGTTTACTTAAAAGCACTCAATTAAACAATGAGGCTATTATAATGACCTCAAAATTTAAAAAGTTGTAAATCACAACTATCCAAAATCAAAAGTTGTGAATCACAGTAAAAGTCCTAATAGCATCATGAAATATCTTATTTCCATATTTTGCTTTTGTTGGACAATTCTAAAAAAACCTGGTTCATCCAAACAAATAGTTGCAGTATGAATTGTAATTAATACACCATCTCAATTAAATAATTCTAGAATTTGAGTTTTGTTGTTTGAAAACTCCAAAATAAATCACATTATTCCTCACAAAAGCAAAGGCTGAATCAGAGCATACCAAATAAACCTTACAATTTTCTGCAATATAGTCTTAGTAAGATGATCAATGGTTGTTGAACAATCTCTTATTAATTATAATTACAGCATATACCAAAAAGTTGTGTTCAAACTTTACCGAGAATTCAGTAAGTATGACATGTGCATAGTTTAAGAGGATCGTTGTCCTCATAAGTTTATGAAGTATGCGTACAGAGATCTTGATTTGGAATAATACCGATAGCAAATTGCAACCTTTCTAGATAAACATGACCAACTGTGTGCGTGTGTGCACACACACGCACACAAAATAAAGCTTTCCAAGCAAGAAAAGCTTTATTTTGAAGGCTTCCTACTCAGAAGACAAAAGAAGTCAAACTGAGCAAAAACCATCATATCGATAGTGCCTAATATGTTAAAGTTTGTGTTTGCAATTCATTTGGAGTTGTGCCCTTTTTAAATTATGATTTTAAATATAATGAAGAATATTTTATTAATGTCAACAGCGAAACAGAACAGTAGAAGAGAGAAGTATGTAAAAACTCTAATATGAGCCAATAGGTTCAGAGTTCTAAGTGTAAAGCAAAGTATCATAATCCAAAATAGTGATATTAATTCAGATGGGAAAAACCAGGGAAGACTTGATATAAGTAAAAGAAGGAAGTATATGATCTGGAATAGTATAAGAAAATAAATCTCCTATTTTGTTACTCTAAAAAATGTCTGTCCTCTCATTATTAAAACTCTTCATTTTCAATCTAGCTTTAGGGTATTTTATAAAATTTAGATTTACTTCTAATAATCTAGAGAGTAATTACGTATGGAAGCACCCTGGGAAATAAATGCAAAGTTGGTTGATTATGATCACTTTTTAAGCATATGTAATTAAAAGTCAAAAAACCCCAACACTATTTACCAAGCACAGAGGAAATTCAATAGAAATCTGCAGGGATAGTCTTTTTATCACTCAGTTATCATGTTCATCTTCTTTATAAAGTTTCCTGTACAGGAACCAGATATAATAAACATGACAATAGTATGAAGCAAATTATAAAAATGAAATACTAACTCAAATATGATTGAAGGTCTAGCTTACTTGAGCTAAACTTTGTAAAATATATGATCTCCCCTTCCTGTGAGTGTTTCGTACTAAATCTTACCTTGATTTATGATGTTGGAAACCTATGAAGGCATGCTTTCTAATACATATACTCAGTCACAGCTGAATACCTCACCAATGTACTATATTCCCTGATGAACCAACCAATTTAATAACGTTGCCAGTGCCAGCTTTTGAATAAAACAGCCCTTCATTGACATTCCAGTGCAATAGCTAATAACAATTAGATTTCATTATAGCATTGTATCTTACTATTGTCATTCCAACAAGAGAGGTTTCCTTATAATCCATAGAATTGACATAAATGTAAATGTTAATCCAACCCATCAAATAAGTAGTCTATGGACCCTCATTACCAGATATGAGCTCACATCTGTCTCATTGTCATATATTGTTTTTCCATTGTCATTTATTTTCCAGTCTTTGAAAAGACTCCAACATTTTTCAATTTTTGAAACGTTGTCACCAATTTGGCAAAATCATCCAGGCTCTGGAGAAATGTGTCTTTTTGTTGTTGTTGTTGTTGTTAATATTGTCCTTTTAGAACTTAAGTAACTAAACAGGGTGCTATCGTATGGATAGAGAACTCAGGTTTTCTTAGTACAGATGTTAGAATCCAAAAATT
Source organism: Spilogale gracilis (assembly GCA_004023965.1). Taxonomy (NCBI): domain Eukaryota; kingdom Metazoa; phylum Chordata; class Mammalia; order Carnivora; family Mephitidae; genus Spilogale; species Spilogale gracilis. Next base: position 54,666 of record PITA01007158.1, read on the forward strand.
ACTCAAACTGCTGTATTTAAAAAATTCAAATCACTGCTTCTTTGCTCACCTACAGCAGTCATTTTGGCCACTTGACAATAATGACAAAAGGCTTATAAAGATGTTGAAAGAAATAATATAATTGAAATATACTATTTGATGTAGACAAGATAGTGTTGAATTTATATTACCGTAGCTATAGATAGTTAGGAAAGGCCACTTAAATTCAAGTGATTATTAGCAAAGGAATGGCATGGCGTACGGATATATGTACATGCCATTCAATGGCTTTTTCAGGATTTCCTTTAAATTACATTAACCTTCAGATTTCTGAAAAGATGATGAACAAACACAGGTTGCTGAAATCTACCAACAAGGAGATGTCACAGACAAACAAGGAGCACTCACATTAAAACTGTGAAAAGTCCTTTGAAGAGATTAAAGGTAACTGAGTATCTACACAGGAGAAACTAGGCAGGGGTCCAGAGCTAAAGCTGGGGCCAAACTCTCATAGTATTTCCTCCTTCTCCCCAACCCCCACCCATCCTTGCAATGGGTCAATCAATGCCTCTTTCCCTAGCACTGAAAAATAGAAAGCAAACAGAAACAAAAAACATTACGACTAGCCCCACTCAAACCAGAGAATTTGAGGGTAATAGCTTAGGATGCAAACTCATGGGCCCCAACCACTAAAGCCTTTGTCAACCAAAACCTCTGAGGTGGGACTAAATTCTCTGTTTTAACAAGCTTGCCAGGAGATTCTGATCAGCACTCAAATTTAAGAAGCACTAGAGCCCAACAGGGGTGGGAAGTGGTTAACAGAACCAGATATACTTCCAGCAAAAAAATCTCTCTTCCCATAAAAGAACAACAGTCGTGGATAAGATAGTTAAAAAAAAAAAAAAAAAATCCTGAGGGGAAAAGACGGTCAATGGTAGGTGAGGAGGGAAAAATGAAAGTGGTTTAGGTCATATTTTGATATTCGAGGCCCTCTGTTTTGAGGCATTTAACTTTCTTACTGAAATCTCCAGAAGCAGTATCAATATTCTTATAAAGGTAAGGAGTAATATTGGAAATATTAAGTAAAATAATTTTAAAGAAAACTTAAAGAGAAATGATGAGTATAAGAAGAGGAGATTTACTGACAGGTAACATGGCCAGATGAATTCAACTAAAGAACAAACTAAAAAACTGAAACATTAAGTTCAGGAACTCTCCCAGAAGGCAAAAAGATAAATAAATATAAACAATAAGAGAAAAGGTAAGAGATAAAAAAGATATAAGGAGAAATGTTAATATTCATTTAATAATAGTCCCAGGAGAGAAAAAATAAGAGGACAATTTGAGGAAATAATGATTAACATTTTTTTCAAAACTAAGACCACAGATTAAAAGTGTTCATAATATGCTCTTAAAAACAAGACAGCAAGCCCCAAATGGAGTCACTTATGCTAAGCCTCATGTCACCAAACCAGGACCTAATTACAGTTTGGCTCTCACAGAAATGAGACCTCAAACTGGTTGTCAGGAATCACCTGGTCAGCACTAGTGAGGTAATTCACCCCCATAGACCCCTGTTCTTCCTTGAAGGAAAGTGACCTTACCACAGCAAATCCACTTTTTGCTAGTATGACTTCCTTGTCCTGCTCCCTTTTGCCTATAATATCTTTCATCTTGTGCAGCTCCTGAGAGCTTCTTTCTGTCCACTGGATGGGATGCTGCCTGATTCATGAACGGTTGAATCAAGTCAATAAGATCTTTAAAATGGGCTCAGTTAATTTTTGTTTTTTAATGAAACTGAACCATTGAGATGGGGGGATGAGGGTAGGAACATTTGGGAACATAGCTAAATTCAATTTAATATTCAATAATTCAATAATTTTGAAAAGCCAAAAAAATTTTCTAAAAGCTTCCTGAGGGAAAATGCATTGAGAAAGAAGTACTTGTCAAGGGAAAAAAATAAAAAAAAATGACTTTGAACCTAAAATATATATTTCTTTTTTTTAAAAATATTTTATTTATTTATTTGACAGAGAGAAACACAGCTAGAGAGGGAACACAAGCAGGGGTAGTGAGAGAGAAAGCAGCAGGCCTCTCGCACAGCAGGAAGCCTGAAGCAGAGCTTGATCCCGGGACTTCAGGATCATGACCTGAGCCAAAAGCAGTTGCTTAACTAACTGAGCCACCCAGGTGCCCCAATATATATTTCTATCAGAATTGTCAGTTTTGAAAATAAATAGGTTTTCTGCATTACACAGGCTCAGAAACATCTTCTTATTAAAATCCTCTTTGAAAGGATTTTCAAGAAATTACTATAGCAAAAAGCAAAGAAATATGGAGCATATGAAAAAGTAAGTAACTTATGGAATTTTAATGTCAACCAAAGGATGATAAAAATGAAAGAAAACCACAGCACAGAGGCACACGATTTGAAATAAGCTAACAACAAGAACAATGACTACATAATTACAACAGAACTGAAATCCACCTCATGAGCATAAGGATTGGATTTTAGATAATTTTATAAAAGATCCACTGAAATAACATCAAAAAGAGATTCATTAATTGGAAAAAAATGTGTATTAGGTCAATATTATGGAAAACAATGTGATCAACTTATCAGGAAAAGTAGAAGAGAAACTTGGCAATATCACAGTGGATATTATATTCTGATAAACTGAGCTAATGAAAAAAGAAATAATAATGAAAATACATGCAGATCTCTCAGTAGCATTAAAACATATGAAGGAACAACTGATGAACTAAAAGACAAAGTTTCTTCTTAAATTTCACTTGACTATTTTGATACTTTTAGTAAGTGATTAAACAAATAGACAAAAATCATGCAATACATTTGAACATTTAGATGCAACGTTCTTATTCTTTAAAAAACACCACTTCCCAAAGCAGGCACAAGAAATGGAACATCTGAATATTCCTGGCTTTGTTAAAGAAATCTAATTTACATTTAAAAGTCCTCCCAGTAAGAAAACTACAGACTTATATAAGTCGTCTTGGCAAATCCTTCTAAACATTTAAGCAAGAAACAGTAGCAAGCTATGTAACCCTTATACCAAAAGAAAGGAGGAAACACTTGCCAACACATTGATCAGGCCAGGGAAAGCCAAACCCTTTTAAGACCCTTAAAAGACATGAGACGACTATCCCCTATGTCTCACTGACATAGAGACAAACAAAACAAAACACCTACCTGAATATTAGCAAACAAAATCCATCAATATACAAAAAAGTGAGTAACACACTAATTTATTCTGGGAATTCAAGGTTGGCTTAACGCTCAAGCAACAAAACTGGAATGGGGGGTGGGTTGGGGTCAGAGTTTTGAATTCAGCTAAGTAAGCTAATGAGCACTTGATTTGAACACTGGTTAAGAATAATCCCAAAATACGAATCTAAAGAAATACCCAGTAGTTATTAAACTTTTTTCAACCTGAACATCTATTGTATGGTGAGAAGGGATAGACCAGGCAGTATACATAAAGTGCCTAGTAAAAACCTGTGTGGCATACAGTGGTAGCCATTACTGCATTATACATTTCCAGAGGAAAGGGAAACCCCCGTAAGGGCTTGTGAAGGCTCTAGAAACTTTCGGTCATGAAATAAATGATTCCTGGTACAAAGTATCATGCCCATTTATTTCCCATGGTTGAGTAACAAGAAATATAATTTAAAAAACAGTAAGGAAAGGAATGCCTGAAGTGCAGGTCAAAAAATAAGGATGCAAACAATAATGCATTTAAAAAATGAGGTATAGATATCTAACAATTTTGTGAGGCAAATTTAGATACAGGAGAGAGAAATGTTAATGAAATTGAAGTACCATTATGCTCGTGTCAAAGTAGACAAGTTTTCAAAACCAGTGATAGTTAAAGTGGGATTGGAACTATATACACACTTTACACATATCACTATATTGGCATGATAATGAATCATATTATTAACAGCAGAGTGTTGAGAAATGTGATTGTAAATTGTATTATTAATAATACCAAGAAAATAATCTTTTCCCCAAATATACATATTCAGGGGAAAGGAAATTGCCATTATGTGCCCAAGAATATTTTTTAATGCACAAACACAAAATAGTCTTCTTATAGAAAAATATTCAACAGAAATTGAAATTAATAAAAATCATACCCTAAAATGCTTATTACAGAATTACATCATGATAATAAAAATATATGTAAATAAATTACAGGATTTAAACACGATGAAATATTGTACTCATACATCATATGTTAAAGCAAAATAATAAGATGGGGAAATATTTGTGCTATAAAGTTTTATTGTAAACAGAGTGGGGGAATATCTCACATATTATAGTCTGACCCATTTTTAAAAACAATTAAGGGAAATATACCAACAGCTTAGTGATAATTTTCTCGGGAGTGATGTCTGATTTTCAAAGTCTTTTCCAGAACTTCTATATTTTCTATCATATTCATGACCTAAGTTGTGTTAAAAAAAAAAAAAGGCTTATTTTAGAGTGTAAAAGAAAATAATTACTTCAGTTTAACTCAATTATCTTCCTAATTTTGAGGAAACATAACTTACTATGATATTTCAAAATCTAAATGCCCACGGAAGACCTGTCTTTAGCATATACACAGACCAGGAAGGAGTATGAGTATGTGTACCTGTATTTAAAGTAAACGAGATTGACCAGAGCCGTAGATGTAAAAGCTGCATGAGGGGTAAGTTAGTTAATTTAGAAACGTCTGTGGAATAAAATGCTGGGATTGGGGCATAAAAGAGCAGGCTGACCACAGCCGCAGGGCCTAAGTTAGCGGTAGAGGTATACGGACAGGCCAAACAACAATTTTGATTAATGTAATCAAAAGACTTAGCGCATTTATCCTGGTCCCAGTTCTCTAATCCCCTTCCCCCCATGTAACTGACCAACTGAACTGGTTGAAACAGTTAACAGTGGTGTAGCAATATCATAATCTTTGATCTGACAAAATGCCTAGAACCAACGTCGTCTGAGCTACATTTCTCTATATGGATTTCATGTGGTCTCCAAAGCCTTTCTGTAAGGTCTTTCTTAGAACTCTCCCATTTCTCAGCTCCCTCATGCAGGGCACCACAGGGGTAACAGAATAAATACAAGCTTAGTAACTAATGCCAACTAGGGAACGTGCCTTTTCAGTAGCTACAGTTGTGTTTATGAACACTGAGTCTAATACTTGGTGTAGATGTTAAGTGCTTGACAGCAATTTATTATCTGCTAAGAGTGCAATTTCTTTAAAGATTTTATTTATTTATTTGACAGAGAGAGATCACAAGTAGGCAGAGAGGCAGGCAGAGAGAGAGGAGGAAGCAGGCTCCCTGCTGAGCAGAGAGCCCAATGTGGGCCTCAATTCCAGGACCCTGAGATCATGACCTAAGCCGAAGGCAGAGGCTTTAACCCACTGAGCCACCCAGGCGCCCTAAGAGTGTATTTTATGACATTGAATGAACCTCAAGAATTTAGCACCTGGCACAATATAATATGGCAACTTTTAGGACCACTGAACCATGTTCATCCTAGATTCAAAGATCAAGAATTATCTGGGGTATCATGAAAGGTTATAGACATTTTAAATAATACTCTTAGGCTTATGGTTTGTGTATCCTCTATGCTAGGAAATAATCATTTCCCTAACCCGGCAACTATTAGGAATAAGTAATTTCCTGGGAACATGTGGTTCGTTTATGGAATAAACAGCTATTGCTCATGGAGAGGCCACGGTGGGATCTGTCTGGTGTTACTGAGTGATACCTAGTTGACACAAAAGAAAACAGGAAATCAGAAGCAATAAAAAAATAATCTGAACCTTTCCGCAAATACCTTGGAGTGGACAGCTGACAACGGGATGGGTGCCAAACCCGGTGGAACCCACAGAGATTGGAGTCATGTCCTCTCATCCTTTAATACTACACACACCACAGGTATCATTAATGCTTTTCAGCAACGCAGTTTTAAATTTGCTTAAGAAAAGGTGCAAATTTTTGGATTCTCATTTAGCACCTTTACAATTAAACCTTCCTCAAGCGGTCGATAAAATAAGTTCCCAGGAAAACGTATCTAGTCATGTGATTTAGCAACGAGGGTGTGTGGCCTTGCCTGGGCATTAGGGCTTGATTGTTCAGCTGACAATAGTCCCATTGTAATATACAAGCAATGGTCACACGAATAAGGATGTAAGCGTCTAGAGAATGTAATTAGTGACTTAGGAGATATATTTAAGGAAAAATTACAGCTTTTAATCATTTTAAGAGTCCAGAGACTCAAAGGCACATGCGGAATAAAATGTGTGTGCAGCACAGAAGTAAACACAAGTCATAGTAATGCACGAGAATGTTAACATAATGGCCTGGCTGTCTTGGCAGTTCAGTTCATCACTTAATGCTATGCTATCAAGCCCTGACATTTTAATTTCTTTTCTACCTAATTGATATTCCCTTAACATCAAGTAAAGACAAAATTTCATACCGTGGTTTGGGGCTTGCTATACCGCTTATTGGCTGAACCAATGCAAACATGCAAGGATCTTATTAAAACATCACTTTTTCTGAGTGGTCTCTGGTGGAGATTCTGATATTTAGATGTAAACTGACTGTCACAACACCTCCTGCTCAAGCTCACAAAAATGTTCATTTCAGATTGTTTTCAGAAGTCTATGGCTGTCAAATCTTGTGTTTGTCTCTCTCTGATCCCTAGAGAAGACGTACTCTGTTTGCTCTTATAATAAAACATGTGTCTGGACTCCAAGGGATTACTGCATGAACCGGAACACAAGGAGACAGACAGGGCAGTGTGTCAAAAAGGAGTTTAAGCTTCTTGGCAAACGAGGGTAATTTCTGAGAGTTTCACAGTGTAACAGTTGCAGGTTTGATCCACAAAGGGTAGTATTAGATTGTGCATTAACCTTTTGATTATTCATGCTTCTAGAAGGAAGGCATTTCAGGACTCATTGTTTACACGTATGTTACAAAGGTTTACCCAACTGCCAGGAATTAAAACGAACTTAAATAAATTGGCAGAACACATAGGCAAGGTCAGAAATTAAAAGTCACAAGAGAACACTGGTAAGTCTTTTACACGGGTGCCAATTAGAATATACACAATAATGCAGTCCAGAAAATTTTGCTAAGAGTTATATTTCATATATAAAGTAAAACATTGACTTCAGTAAGAATGATCTGATGTTATAGCCTGAACGTTTGTGCCCACCTCCAACACTCTCATATGCTGAAACCCTAACATACAACATGGCTATGTTTAGAGATGTGACCTCTAAGAAAGTAATTAAAGTTAAATGAGATCATAAGTTTGAGGTCCTGATGCTATAGGACTGATGTCCTTGAAAAAAGAGACACCAGAGAGCTTCCTCCCTCTTTCCCCAGGCATATTCATTGGGGAAAATCCATGAGGCACGGGGAGAGAAGGTGTCCTTCTGTAAGCCAGGAAGAGAGCTCTAGAAACCAACCATGCTGGTGTCCTGATCTTTCACTTCCAGCTTCCAGAGGACTGGGAAAATAAATTTCTGCTTTTCTAGTTACCCAGTCTGGTGTTCTGTAATGGCAAAAATGGTGTCTGTAACTAGTACATCTAGTAGAGACATAGATATAGCTAAGGTATTTGTAAAGTTGATAGTCAACTCGAGAGCAGAGAGGGAAATGGATGAAATACAGAAGTTATTCTAAGATAATTAAACACACATTCCACGGTCTTTATATAATACCAGTAGGACAAAGTGAAATATTTTTCTTCAAAATTAAAAGGAGAATCTGAATTAGATTAAATACTGATGTATCAGAGTTGAAATTTATTATGGATTTTATCCATGTTAGGTTCATCTTTCATTATCTTTAAAAATAGTATCTTGGATGTAGTGCAAATTGTTCAAATGTATTATAAAAGAGAAATAAGGTGGCGCCTGGGTGGCTCAGTTGGTTAAGCGACTGCCTTGGGAGACCCGGTATCAAGCCCCACATCAGGCTCTCTGCTCAGCGGGAAGCCTGCTTCTCCCTCTCTCGCTCCCCTAGCTGTGTTTCTCTCTGTCAAATAAATAAAATCTTTAAAAAAAATAAAAGAGAAATAAGGTAGGGTTTGCACTAAATGGTGTTCACATGCATTATGGAGTTGGAATATTTTAAACAGTGTGAAATGGGTACCAGAATAGGGTGACAGCAATGATACAATGTAGAAAATGGAGGGAAAAACAAGTGTAGAAATAATTCAGCATATGATAAAGGTAGCACAAATTAGAACAAGTAAAACTATTTTTAAATTGGTACTGAGAGAAATGCATAATTATTTCCTAAAATGAACAAAAGGATGAATGGATCATTTACTGCAACATATTCTAGAAGGATTAAAAGTACACATTACACATATCTGTGCATATATACATACCAACATGCATGGAAATTTATATCCTATATATGAAAAGAATGAAAAAGTTAATGAATAAATAGTTATCTGAACTTGGATTAGGAAAGACATGCATAATGTCAAAATCAAGAGCCCTAAATGAAGTGATTGATAGCTTTGACTAAATAAAGGGTTCTTTTTTTTTTGAATCATAAAAGATTTTAAAAAAAAAGTATAAGAGGGAAAAAGCATGATGAGAGAAAAAAGGGATGATAAACTTACCCACCATAAGGATCTCATACAAATTAATGAGTTAGAAAAATTACTCCCCCTTCCAAAAAAAGTGTTTGCGTTTGCAAAGGCAGTTCTCAAAAGCAACACCTAGAGAAATACCAGGGGAAAAATATTCAAGTCACTACTCTTAATCATGCAAATTGAACAACTAGGCAGAAATTTTGCCTAAAAAATCAGCACTTAAGTTAATGTTTATCAATAATTGTGTTAATGGATACAGGTAATTCCAGGCATTTTTGGTAAGCTGCCATCATTTTTCTGAAGAGAAATTCAGAATCATATGATCACCTTTTAACTCAGAAAGCTACTTCTAATTACTTGAAAAATAATCATATTTTATTATGTGATAGAGAACAGGTTATAAGCTTTGTCATAAGACTGGAAGGTGATTGGTGGTGTTTACTATGAATAAAATATTTACAGTGTTGTTATAAATAATGGGAACGCATATGGAAACAAAAGATTTATCCTAAGTAATTTCTTATACACATTAATGGTGAGCATTTTTTATGATTAAATTTTGGGAAAATATATTATGTAAAATATATGCAAATATATACATATACAGAAAATATATATGTAAAATACATACATTATGTTAACAGAAAAATGTATTAAAGTAATATATAAATATAAAACTAATTTTGAAAAAGAAAAATTAATTTACTCCTAGAGATTCTGAGTTAATTATTCTGGGATACTGATTTTTTTTATAAGCCCCTTAGATATTTCTAATATGCAGCCCAGAGGTTCCCAAACTTGCTTCTTTATAAGATTCACTAAAGCTCTTATTTAAAATATGGATTCCCAGATTACATGATCCAGAAATCTTCAGACAGCAGGCCTACAGCTGGAACTTAGACACACACACACACACACACACACACACACACACACACTTAAACAATTCAGGTGATTACCTCTGATCAGCAAAGTTTGTTTGGGCATGGCTAAATCTGTCTATTCCTTCAAGCCAGGCATCAGACTCCAATCATAAAGTGCCTATTAAGAATTATCAACTTTAAATGACACTACTGTGGAAAGATAATTCTATGAAGGATAGCAAGTCTTATCTGTAATTCTGATGAACTGAAATTGCAGGGTGAAGTCACCACTTACATAGAACATGGCTCAACCCAATTCAATAGTGCATATATTTAAGTGACTCATGGGCACGTTAAGTGCTAAAGAAACTGAGAGCGAGCGAGGGTGTGGATTCTGAGCGGCAGTGAAGTAAGAGGTTTTAGTAAAATGATGGTTGATATGGACCTTTACAGATGAATGGGGGTGAGTCAGGCTTAAAAGAAAGAGGGGATCTTTCTTTTCAATAGGAGGAAAGAATGAGCAAAGAGCAAGCAAAGTGGCATATTGATTAGGATAGTAAGAAGAGGTAAGTGTAAAAGAACCGATCATAACCAGAAGAGAGGGACTATAAGGACAGGAAGAGGAGCGGGACGAGGAGGGGATAAGTGACATGATCAGAAGATTGCAGTTTTGTTTTGTTTTGTTTTTTTAAATCCCTGTAACTTAAGTACCCACGGTGGATTTACCTCACTCATTGGTGAACCTCCAAAATCTGTAACAGTAATTGGCACTTGTTAAAGGCTCCAAAAATGTCCTCATATGAATGAACATGATTATAATGATAACGTGGTAATTTATCAGATGTTTAGGACTAATGGAAAAATGCATTAAAATATTATTTTGTAAGAGATTAGAGAAAAGATGTTTGAAATATGAAAATTACTGCCGGGCTACCTTCCCTTATTCTAGCCCACAATCTCACTAACCCTCCCCAGACCTGCCGCCACGAGAGGGCGCCAGCGTCTGCTACAGAAGGGCCTCCATCATCCTCTCCTAGGTGCGGTCTTCTATAAGTTGATGGAGCTCCAACTTGTGGGGCCTGAAAAGCCCGTTGCCCATTATAATGTCAACCTAACAAACACACTTTTTAAAAGCAAGGTGCTTCTGTAAATGAATAAGAAAGCCGTAGCTAACTTAATGTGTTTGTAGTGGAGTCCAGGAAGACACAGGACAGCAGGAGAGGGTTCACTGCCACAGTAATCCTTACGTCTTGATGGTGTAGTTTGGAAAAATAGGAGCAGTAGGAGGCCGAAGTTCTCAGTTTCTTGTTTGAGAATAAAGACAGCTTGTTCATAGTAGGAGGGAAGGGACAGCAGTTTGATGGTACATTTTCTTTTAGTGCCACAGTTCAAAGTGTGCCCAGGGACGAACAGAATCCACCTGACCTGAGAACTCTTACAATGGAAAATCTCAGCTCTCTGTCTGGATCTACTGAATGACACAGCCTGGGGGATATAACCCAGCAACCTGGGTAAACAGCCCTCCAGGTAATTCTGATGCAGAATCAAGTTTGAAACCGTATTCCGGGTATTTGAAATTCTTCTGGCTACTTTCTTAGAGCCTTAATCCTTTCGTATATTTTGTCATTGGTGTTAGTAGTTTTCTGGCTTTTAAGCTTCTTTACCTTCCACTTTTGCAAACTTAGTCAGTTCTTTAGAATATGTGGTCGGTTGGATTTCGGCAGTGAATGTCAAGACTCGTTAGATGGTCTCGTGTCTGTTTGATATTCTGAACTCTGCACTCAGCTCCTAATGCAATTTAGAAGCTCAGCATTGGCTTGGTCAGTTCGACTCTGTCCCATCTGTGGAGCTACTGATGACTCATGGGAGCTGCTTATCATTGTCCAGGGTGGGGAAGGATGGCCCACATTGTGCCATGCAAAATCAGCTGGTGCCGCCTGCTTATAAGAGAGGTACTAGGTCTTAAAGAAAATGATGAGCATAAATGGTGATAAAGTAAAGGAAATCTTTTTCTTTTCATGCTAGTGGGCCCTGCCTGCTTCCGAGCTCCCAGGGAAGCTACACTTGAACGTTTATCAAGGTCAATCAAAATGACTCAGCGAAACCTCACAGGCACTATTTCTGCTCGGAGCACACATTGTACATCATGTCATAAACAAACAAACAAACAAATAAATAACCAAAAAGGAGCATTCCGAACACAAAGATAAGAAGAAGAAAAACCTCACTGGTTCCCATGAGATTTAAATCACACAGCCTTGCCCATACTAGAAGCAGAAGATAAAGTCAACAACTTTATGAAATGCTTTTTGCCCTGGTTTGTAACTCTTTATATATAAAAACAAACAAACATTTATAACCCTGCGTCAAATATTCCTTCCTCAGAGCTCTTCTCTATGTGAACATTGTGTACCCAGGGCAAGTGTCCTAACTTGGGCTCCAATGAAACTCTTTTCCTTTTTCTTTTAATTAAAAAAAAAAAAAAAACTTGGTTATTTTGCATCAACAGTAGCCACAATGCCATTGCATCAATCATAATATTATTTAAATCATGTTGCAATGTCCTTTTTTCCCCCTAACTAGAATATATGCCCCTTAAGAGCAAGACCATTGTATCTTATCCCACCTATGTCCCTCAAAAAGTGCCTTGTTCATAACAGGTCATCAGTGAATGTGAACGTGTGCTGGATAAATGAATATGAGAATGAATAAAGGCAAATATGTCTATTACACAGAACTCCAAGGCATAGGTATGTTGATGTCATTAGAGTTGTTCACAAATATTCTCCTCTCTCTCTCCCTCTGGGAAGGGATACACTTCTCAGCCCACTTGAAAGTGGGTGTGACCTTGTGACTGGCTGGGTCAAGTCAGGTGAGTGGAAGTTTTAGAAACCTGTAGTATGAGTTAGACATCAATTTTTGTTGTTTTAGCCATCAAGATGTGTTAACCATATTTTCTTTTCTCTTTTGGGGATAGAGCTTATGTAAAGTACCATCACCTTAAATTTACATGTCTCCATTGATGTCTACAAATTTATATGTATGAGTATACCTGTATAACCATGAGATCAAGAAGAATACTTCCAGCACCCCAGAAAGTGCCTTCATGTTCCTTCCCCATCAATACAACCCTCATCCATGCCCCATGAACCACCATTTTCATTTCTACCACCATAGATCAGATTTACCTGACTTAGAGACATTATATAAATAAAAGTATACAAAACATTTTCATTTCTATCTTTTCTTTTTTCATTCAGAATGTCTGTGAGTTTCGTCCAGATTGTTTAACATATAAGCAATTTGTTCTTTTTATTACCATGTAGTGGTAATAAAATGTATGGTATAAATAACTACACTTTATCCATTTTCCTGTTGATGGATATTTGAGTTGTTCTGGCTTTGAGCTATTATATATAAAGCAACTATGAACATTTTATACATGTATATTGGTGGAAAATGCATTCGTTTCTCTTGGTATAAACTTAGTAATGGGATTTTTTTCTTGTGGCTGTTGCTGTTTGTTTTTTTTTTGTTTTGTTTTGCCTTCACTTTCTTGAACTTAGTAATGGATTTTTTTTTTTAAGATTTTATTGATTTTTGAGAGAGAGAGAGATCAGAAGCAGAGGGAATGGGTAGAAGGAGAAGCAGACTTCCCACTGAGCAATTAGCCTGATGCAGGACCTGATCCTGGGATCCAGGGATCATGATCTGAGCCAAAGGCAGATGCTTAACCAACTGAGCCACTGAGTAATGGAATTGTTGATTCATGGGATAGGAATATGCTTAGCCCTTGAATATTCTAAAAATGTGTGTAGTGGTTCTCAGATTCTAATTAGTATCCACTGGAAGGAATTGTTGAAATACAAATTGTGGGGACCCATCCCCAGGGTTTCTGACTTAGTAGGTCTGGCTGTCAAGGCTTGGCAATTCTAAAGTTTCTAGTTCATGTTGCAGCTGCTGGTCTGGGGAGGACTCTTAGAGAAACACAGATAGGATTTTAATGAAGTTTGCCATTGAGATTTTAGAGTTAAATGTACCAGAGCTTAAACTAGACTATCCTGACTGATTCTAGGTTTGGCAAATATAACAAATAAAAATATAGGATTATCAGTTAAATTTAAATTTCAGAGAGACAACAAACAGATTTTATGTAATATTTTGGACATACTTATGCTAAAAAATTCTTTGTTGCTTATCTGAAATTCAAATTTAACTGGCACTTCAGTATTTTATATACGAATAACCAATACAATGTTCCTGCTTTTTTTCAGAGGACCCTGACATGCAGCGTGGTTGAGTTATTATCCAAGGGCATGCCGTTAATAAAAGGCAGCCACAGATTTCTATCCTCAGCCTATTCTAACCATGTTGCCTTCCTGCTACCCAGTTGCCCATTCCCAAGTGAGAGACAAACTCTGTTTCCAATGCAGCATCAGTTGGATTCATGAACTCACAATTTAACCTGGGATGCTACTTAGAAAATTGTCTTCTTGAGGCTGAAGAAGAAAATAATTTCATGTCTTGGTGTCATTTGAAACTCCCACCGATCTTTGCATCTATACTCCGCTGCCTTTCAGAACTGACCCTAGCAATTGAGGGTTCATCTGTCCCTCCAGAGGCATTGCTCTCCATTAAGTCACCTACCATGTTATCCAGGCAGGAGAGATATGGTTTATCTTTCTCTCCCTTAGGAAGAAAGTACCTGCTACTTCTACAAATGGCCTTTTGTAGTTAGGAGAACACTCAGCATTTCCCGGATGTTTGTCTCTGGTCTGAAATCCAAGGCCTGGCCCCGTAAATGAGCTCAGTACTGGGGGAGATCTCTTGCTCCAGGGAAGGGCTTTCATAGTCTTCTCAGGCTTAAATGGCCAGTCATCCAGCTGTGTGATTTTAAAGATTTTAAGATTGATGCCTTGACCTCCAAATAGTCTCCCTTCCTAACAGGTGAAGCTCTATTATTACCAATTCATTCTTTGATTTTAAGAATAGTTTTCAGTGGTGAAAAGGACAGAGTATCAGAGGACATGGTCACCATCAGTAATACCAAGTAAAGGAGTTTCCTTAGACTCCCTCTTCTTAACAGGAGGGTTCTTGGGCTGCAAAAGCACACTAGGGAAGTGAGGGGGGTGGGAAGAAAGGAAGGGACGAGTTCAACCATCACACTTTCTGAGAAATTATTGCTGAGCTTTCTGTCTCCAGAAGCTGAACTGGACATTTCCTCAATCTGTGCTCCACTCCATTGTACCACCTTAATTACTATGTCGCAATTGTCTACTTAATTGGGCATCTCTTCATCAAACCGTGTGCTTTTGTGAGTAGAAACTTGTTCATCTCTGTCCCTCAGGACATCCACAGTATGCTTAGAATATGCTAGACATTTGAAGAGTATGTCCGACTGTCTGCCTGAACATTTACCAAGGACAGACTTCTTTGATTTTACAGCCGGACCTTAGAATGGCCATTCGAAGACAGATTTCTCTCTTGGGGATCTTCTGTGGCAGGGTCTAAAATCTAACTCCCGCACCCACCCGCCCCACGCACGCATGTGCACACATGACCACAGGGTGCTGGGAGGAGATAGTTTGTGGGCTCTCATTTTTCAAGTGGACCAGAGTTCTGATCCAAAGTTACTTTTGCAAGCTTGCCAGTTAAATTTGAAACCTTGAATGCTGGAGGCTCTTAGAATTGTCCTCTAAGCTATCTTGTAGCTTTTTGATCCACTTAGGTAATCAAACCCCATACAGGAACTGCAAGATGAGCAGTCCCCCAAGCAGCTGTTGAAAAGAAAACAGATCTGACCTTTAAATCTGAACACATGCAAAAGAGATCATCTTGATAAACAGAGCCTGATTGAAAAGTGAGACTCTCTCCCTCTCTGAAGGAATGAATGGCATTGTTCTCCTCTGCCTTTGTAGCTCTGAAAGTCAAAGTGCAGTCCCAGAATAGCAGCCTCAGCATCACGTGTAGCTTGCTAAAAATGAAGACTTTCAAGTCCCCACCCAATACCTGCTGAACCGGAACCTGAATTTTTAATCCGCGTTGTATATACATTAAAGTCTGAGTAGAACAGCTCTTCAGAATCAAATGATACAATTAATTTCACCTCTCTTACTTTGTTTTATTTGTTTTTTGCTTTTTTGTTACTTTGTTTTTTGCTCTGTTTTGTCTGGTTTCCCTGAGTGAGTGGGATGCATTTGGTCAATTGAGAACCCCTTCCCAAGGGCAATAATGGAGAACCTCCATTCTCTCAGCTGGTGTGTCCTCCCCAGAACAGCCTTATTTCCTTTTCCCAAATATACCATTGCTCTCTGATGTCACTGGGTTTTATCTTAAAATAGGTATTTTTTGTTTGATGAGACTCTCACCTTTTATCTAACACATTTTTTCTCTCTTCTTGTTTGCATTTACGTCTTTTCTTTTGCTCTCTCCTTCTTTTTAAAAAATTTTTATAAGCAAAAATCATTTTTGCAAAGTGCCTGGACATCTCAACTAAACAGTGGAAAAGGGTTTTCTTTTCTTTTCTTTTTTTTTTTTTTTAGATTTTATTTATTTATTTGACACGGAGAGAGCACAAGTAGACAGAGCAGCAGGCAGAGGGAGAAGAAGTGGGGACTCCATCCCAGAACCCTGGGATCATGACCTGAGCTGAAGGCAGCTGCTTAATCGACTGAGCCATCCAGGTGCCCCAGGGAAAGGGATTTCCAGTAAGTCTAGCCTTTTAAAGACTTGGGGCTTGTCTCAAAGGAAACTCATGGCAGTTCCAGCTAAAGGTCTGAGGAAGTGTACAGTACTTGCACTGTAAGGGGGCAAGCAAAGTAAGTGAATTAGCATGGCACTGGTTGACATTAATGTTCAACAAGGCTGATTACAAATCAAATAGTGTTCTTATGATAACACCAAAAACTCAGTGCTAATAACAACAGAGATCATCTGAATTGGATCCAAGTTTTTGTAAGGGTCGACCACCCTAGAGGGCAGTCAACTGGGAGCCTTGGGACGCCACACCTGTCAAGGAAGACTCTGAGAGACCAGTTCCATGCAAAAGCAAAGGGTCTATTCGAGCATGCTCGGGCTCACAGCCTGACCCCAAACCAGTCAGTGGCTGAGAACCCCCGAGTTCTTTCGGGGGTGGCCTTATATAGAACTACATTGTCTGTTACAGCAAAGCCCGCGCATCGACAGCCAATTACTTTGTAACAAATCATACATTTCATCAATCATCGCAAGCTGCGTTTGTACATTTCTTAGGAAGAAAGCTTTTGACAGGTGGCTAAGGGTGGCAGTTTCGGTTGGAAGCTTTGGACAGGTTGCCAATGGTGGCGGTTTTGGTTGGGTCCCTACCTTCAGACAATGGAGTTTGTGGCCTGGTTTTAACGTCCAGGAGAGTGGGGGCCCTACAGCAGCCCTTCATTTTTAAAAATTGTGCCACAAACGAAACCACCAAGAAAGTAAAAAACAGCTCAAAGAATGGGAGAATATGTTTGCAGATCATGTATCTGATGAGTGACTTGTATCTAGAATAGACAAGGAACTCTTATAACTTAAAGAAAAAACACAAATTAATTTTAAAAAAGAGTAAAGGATTTGACTAGACATTTTTTTCCCCAAAGTAAGTGTACAATAAAGGCAATGA
Organism: Spilogale gracilis; assembly: GCA_004023965.1. Taxonomy (NCBI): domain Eukaryota; kingdom Metazoa; phylum Chordata; class Mammalia; order Carnivora; family Mephitidae; genus Spilogale; species Spilogale gracilis. The sequence goes on from PITA01007158.1 coordinate 71,779, forward strand.
GTCCAGGAAAAGATGCTGAGTATGACTAGCTATTAGGGAAATGCAAATCAAGACCAAATTCACTAGAATGCTCTAATCAAAAAGGCAGATAATACAAGTGTTGGTAAGGACAAGGAGAGAATGGAACCTCCATACAGGCAGCCACTTTAGAAAACACTTAGTCTCTCAGTGTTAAAGAGAGTCACCATAGGGCCTAATAGTTCTGTTCCTAAATATATAGCTAGAAGAAATAAAAACACATGTCTATATAAAACTTGGATGTAAATGCTCAGAGGAGCTTATTCATAACAGCCAAAAAAATGGAAGCAAACCCAAATGCCCATTAACTGATGGATGGATGTGGTATATCCCTTCAATGGGATGCTGTTCAGCAATTAAAAAAAAAAATGAAGTTTTGATACACAGTAAGACATGTGTAAACCTTATTCTAAATAAAAGAAGCCAATCACAGGGAACCTGGGTGGCTCAGTGGGTTAAAGCCTCTGACTTCAGCTCAGGTCATGATCTCAGGGTCCTGGGATGGAGGCCGCTTTGGGCTCTCTGCTCAGCAGGGAGCCTGCTTCCTCCTCTCTCTCTGCCTACTTATGATCTCTCTCTCTCTGTCAACTAAATAAATAAAATCTTTTAAGAAAGAAAAGAGACTCCAATCACAAAAACAAACTATATACTGCATGATTGATACAAAATGCCCATTTATACAAAGTGTCCAGAGGAGGCAACTGTATTGAAACAAGAAGAGATTAGTGGTTACCTACGGGGAGAGGAGAGTGATTGTACGAGATGTAGGGTTTCTTTATAGGGTGTCAAAATCTATAAAATTAGTTATAATAATCCCACAATACTGTGAATACACCAAAAACCACTAAATCTTACACTGAAACTTGTAAGGGTTAACTTTATGCCAACTTATACCCTGATAAAGCTGTTATTTAAAAATCAAATAGTAAATTAAGTAACATGTCATGTAGACACTGTTCAGTTATAATGTCTTGTACTTTTGAAAATAGGTAAGAACATCATGATAAAGGAATGAAACGTCACAAAGGACTGCAGAATATGGCTTAGATAATAATCAACACAAGTTTAAATAAGACCACCTCAGGCTCCTGTATATCTCCTCCTTTGCTCATTTACCCATTCATTCATATGTGCATTCAATGCATTCAGTAAACATTTATGAAATGCGAGGCAAAGGGGTGGGGTGCCTGAGTGGCTCAGTTGTTAAGTGTCTCCCTTCTACTCAGGTCATGGTCCCGGGGTCCTGGGATCTGCTCTGCTTGGGAAGCCTTCTTCTCCCTCTCCCACTCCCCCTGCTTGGGTTCAGTCCAGTGGTAAAGTCAAACTAAGAGCAAATATTCAATGAAACTTGATAAATAAAATAGAAAATAGAGCAAAGACAGCCCATTTATTTTGCTCATGTAATGCCTAAAATAATTTTGATAAACTGTCTTCCCTACACATTTTTAAGTTGATTTTTAAATATTTTCTTATTAGGGGTGTCTGAGTGGCTCAGTTGGTTAAATGTCCAAATCTTGATTTTGGCTCAGGTCATGATCTAAGGGTCATGAAATCATGTCCCCACATCAGGCTCCACACTAGGGAGGAGGCTGCTTAAGATTCTCTGTCACTGCCTTTCTCCCTCTACTCTACCCCCCTCCCCATAACCACTCACACATGCGCTCTAAGTAAATATTTTCATTATGAATTTAGATTAATACATCTTATTTTAGTAGCTAGAAAATATTATAAGATAAAATATGAATGACTATAAGATATATTTCATTAAATACAAAATATCTATAATACATTATGCGGAAGTTTTACTCATGTGTTTTATACAATGTATTTTGAAAATGTGGCATTTCCTCAATGCATTACAACTATATTTCAAAGAATCAGCTTCACTGAGCTATAGCTTTAGCTCTGTGAACTACATGGCTTCCCAAATAGGCTAAAATATTATTCTAATAGCAAGCTTATCCTTCCCTCATAGATATATAACAAGGCAGGAAAAGACAAGGAGTCCTATGAATTTATGTTGTCTAAATTAAATATTAAAATATATTTTCCATAAGCTGATATTTAAATTTCTCCTTTGTTTGATGCCTTGATGAATTTTACAACCTAGGGATGATTTCATAACAGTACAGTAAGATTTGGTATGGGTGAAGAGTTTCATTTGTTTATTTTGGTAAAATGAGAGAAAGAATATCCTGGGTATCGCTTCATTCTCAAGTTCATCAATTCCAGCAAAGAGCTGAAGCTTTAGAATATGGAAATGAGTTCCCTTAAATCTCTTGGTGCAAACACACCGATTCAAAGTCTTTCTGTGTCATCATGGGTTCATGTATAACCACAGTGTGAAGACTGATGTTCTAGAGTAGACTGGAGAGCTTCTAAGTTCTATAGAATTACCAAAATTAAAGTAGAGGTATAAGAAAACAAGCAAGAAGTAAGGAAAAAATAATCAGATTTGCAGAGTTTGTATTTCTTACAATCATAAGTGATAGCATAAAGATGGGAAAAGCACGGCCCAAATAGGATGCCATCAGATATGCCAGCTTCTTTTTTTTTTTTTAAGATTTTATTTATTTATTTGACAGAGAGAAACACAGCTAGAGAGCGAACACAGCAGAGGGACTGAGAGAGGGAGAAGCAGGCTTCCTGCCGAGCAGGAATCCTGATGTGGGACTTGATCCCGGGTCTCAAGGATCATGACCTGAGCCGAAAGCAGCTGCCCAACCAACTGAGCCACCCCAGTGCCCCAGATATGTCAGCTTCTTAGTATTTTTAGAGACTATGTATTAGAGGTGAATGGTTATTTTAGATATTTCAATTTCTCCTTTGTTTGATGCCTTGATGAATTTTAATAAGTATAATAAAATTTATTTTATTATAAATGATTATTTTAGAACCTCTGATTATCAACCCCCTATTTATTGTATCTGGTCAGCATCTCCAACTGGGAGCTGATATTTGGAAAACAACAACATTCTTTCCATTAGAGCAAGGCTGTGCTCAGAAAGATGTGATAGACTGTTTCCAAGACAGACCCTCTTGGCCATTTTCATCCCTCTATAAGCAAGCATTTCTGACATGGAGAGATGGAGTCTATTCTTCTGATCGCTTGAAAGGGGGCTGCTCTATGACTGCTCTGACCAATTAAATATTGTGAAACTAATACTGTGTGATTTCTGTTATTAGATCAGAAGAAACTGCAGTCTCCTCTTTGGTCTTGTGGACCACATGCTCTGAGAAAAACTAGCTGCCATGAACAAAGTCCATCCTCTGAGATCTCCAGGCTATTGGGAAGACCAGGGTATCTGCATGATAAGTCCAGAAAGAGAGATACCCAGCTAGCATGCATCTGCCCATCTAAGATACTGATCTCCAATTCCATTTCATGGGGGTTTCCTCGACCACACATCTAAACAACCCTCTGACACCAATTAGAAGCCCTGCAGTTCAGCTAAATTGTGAATTCTCTGCCTGGAGATAGCATCAGATTGCAAAGGTTAAGGGCTCAGTCCCGCAAGACCGCCCTCCTTCCAACTTCAGATGCCAGCGGCAAGCTCAGGTTGTCACTGGTGTTTTTGACTGACAGGCTACAGATCAGAGGTTCTAGGGATGTCCTTCTTGGGTTTGATTAATTTGCTGGAATGGTTCATTGAACTCAGAGAAACATTTACTTGCTAGATAACTGGTTTATTTTAAAAAAACATAAAACTCAGAAACACCTAGATGGAAGAGATGCACGGGGCACAGTATGGGGAAAGGGTAGGGAGCTTCTATGTTCTTTGAGACTCCCACTTGCCCCATATCTCAATATATTTGCCAACCCAGAAGCGCCCCAAGCCAAGTTCTTTTGGGTTTCTACGGAGGTTGCATTATGCAGGTTTGATTGAGTAAATCACTGGCCATTGGTGATTGATTCAGTCTTTAGCCCCTCTTCCTTCCAGCAGGGTCAAAGGGTGGAGCTGGAAGTTCCAACTCTAAGAGTTCTTCAGGCAACTCTGCATCCTTAGGTGTTTTCCAAAAGTCAAAACATTAACATAACAAAGACACCTTGATTGTTCTTCTCACTTAGGAAATGTCGAGGGTTTTAGCAACTCTGACATAAACAGGGACAAAGACCCAACAGATACTGCTTATGGCAAACCACACCATAATATCATACCATCTAAGCCTAGGCACTGAAAGGGTGATTGAAGATGTCTTCAGATGACTTCGGCTTAAACGTGATTTGACTAAGTACACAAGAAATCATATGAGAACTACCAAGTATGCCAGTCAACCAGCAGAATTAGAAAAAGATAACAATAATAATTTAAAATCAGTAAATTTTGGGGTGGTTTATTCTAAATCAATAGCTAACTAGAACTGGTGATTTTTGTAAGATTTGGCTATATATCTCTTTTTAAGAAGAAAGTCTAATGGTTGGGTTTAACTTTCAGGAAGATTATAGATATAGTTGCAACTGAAGTTTCCAACATGGATTCAGTAATGAGAAATTCATAACATTAATTAGAATCATAGAATTACAGAACTGTAGAGTGGATCATGATGCTATTTTACAATCTAGCATATCAAAGTCAAAAGACTAGTTTGTAGGCTAGTTCTATGAAATTCTGTTCATTCTTTCACATTTATCTGGTCACATTACGCTAGTAAAGTAGTCACCAGACCCTGTGTTGTTAGGAAGTACCCCCTGCTCATACTAGTTGAAGTTTTTATAAGATAAAAGAGCAACTGTGTGGTCTCAAATTCTCTTAAAATTGCACATATTGTGATTTTTCCTAGCTATAACGATGCATATCCAACTATGTAATCTGACAAGTTATTTTTATGTCTCATGGGTATCTCACACTTAAGTTGGACAAAAAAGAATTTTTTGTTCCATCTACAATCTGGTCGTATTTAGTCTTTCCTCATCTCAATAAATAATGCCACTTTTCGTTCAGTTATTTAAATAAAACTTAGAGTCATCCTTGATTCCTCCTTTTTCTTCCTCAACCTTCATTTAACTCACCAGAAAGTCTTCTTGTATTACTTCAAAATATATTTAAAGTCTATTTATTTTTCTTTATCTTCAGTAACCTAGTATTAAGTTTTTGAATATCTATATGAATTAATATTATCCTGCATGCAAATATGAGGTTTCCTATAACATAGGCAGATTAGTTATATATTTATTCATAGAAATAACTGAATTGTATTCCCTTTGTTTTAGTTCTTGTAGAGTTGGACATCATCCTATACTATAGGCTCTCTATGGTAAATAAGGAATCCTGGATATATAATGCTGGATAGTAAGAGATAGAAAGATGTCCTAACTCCTTTCCTGGGAGATGGAGAGAAATCTTTTGCTCCTAGAATAAGCAAATTCAACAAGGTAAGATTCCTTTGTTCCTTGGCAATGTAAATATGTGTCTATAAGGGAAAGATAAGCATATCCAATTTTAGGTTATGCCATGTTCTCAGTCTCTCCTCAGCCTCTTATAATGTAAAAGCATATCTTTGAGGAGATAAATCTTTGTAGATGGTTTAGCACTATCTAATCAATTATTATTTAACTTCCAAAGCTTATTCTTTTAAGGTCAGTTCCCAAGCTTCAGTAAAATTTACCCAGAAAGCCCTCATGATGCAAAAAATGGAAATATTTTCCCTGCAGCACCGCATCTAGTGAAGCCATCGCCATCTAGTCTAAGTCCTTGCTGGGGACTTAGTGCCTCCTCCCATTGCACAGTGCCTCCTCCCATCCATTCTCCATAGAGCAGAAAGTTTGATTTATTTAAAACAAACAAACAAACAAACATTAATCTCATTGTTACTCATCTGCTTAAACACTTTAGAGATTTCCCACTGTAGTAGAATAAGTCCACCTTACTTACCATGGCCCCAAAGGCCAGAGTAATCTACATCTCCCTTAGTTCTTTGACCACTAAGCTTACTCTCCACAGAGAGCCTTTGGCATCATCAGTGTCTCTCCTGGGATTAAAATTGCAGGGGCATGGGTGGCTTCTTTCCATTTGGGCCTTGGGTTAGTGGCACTGCTCTAGAGAGGACTTTTCTGAATGTCCTAATGTAACTGCTCACCATTCTTCTATTCTCCATCACAATAGCCAGTCTTTAACCCACACAATGATGGTTCAATTGTTTTATATATTACTTGCTTATTGTTTATTTTCCCCACTGTGATCCAAAAGGGCAGAGATATTCCTTGTCTTTTCTTTTGTTTTCTTCTTAGTGTTAAGCACCATGCCTGGTAGAGATTGGGTGTTCCACAAATTTCTACTAAAGAATACAATGTATAAGTAAATAGGTTAACTGGGGCTATGTACAGAAAATCACCCATAAACAGATTGCATGCCCTCTTGGAGGTTATTACTTGTCACCCTGACATTGAAAGGACATCCAAGACAATATTTAAAGATAAATTCAAGTGAAACAGAGAACATAAAAATATCAGAAAAATTTAATTCCAAAGTGAAGTTTTCCTGTAAGTGAGGGGTAAAAGAAAGTCTACTGATTTCAAACTTTTGGCATATTTGTGCTTAGACTCATACTAGGTAACTTCTTTATTTTACAGCAAACTAATATTTACTGAATGAAACATGCACACAGAAATGCACATTTCTTATCTATAGTTTGGATAGTAGCCACTTTTGAATCTTAAAACACACAAAAAAGCCATAAAGTTCTTCAAAGTTCAACTTCCCTTCATGGAGGGAAAGATGAAATCAAAGGAAATGATGCTATAGATTACATTAGAACAAAAGCTCAACACAAAATTGAATAAACTTATTAAAGTTTATGTCCTATATTCCAAATAGTACTAGATGTTTTTAAGCATGAACTATTATATTTAAAAGCTTAAGATTTTACAGTTTATTTTTAGAAGCTTCCTAAGCACAAAGATTTTGGGGATTTCCAAATCAAAGGGTGTCTATATCTATACCTATTCTTATACCTATATTTATACCTTTCTTTTCTTTTGTATCCTATCATGCCACACAGCACATTTCTAGGCACAAAACAAGTGGCTGATACCAACAAATTTCCCAGTTAAAAAAATTAGAATGTAGTAAAAATATTAGATTAGAAATAAGAAAATGTGCTTTAGAGTGGTTTACCCTGAAACACTAGGGTACCTTGAACAGATGGCTTCATAATTCATATATACCAGATGTAAAATGAGAAGGCTAAACCAAAGTATTTCTGAGGTTTCTTCCATATTTAAAATTCTACAAATAGGTACAAACATGCTAAAAAGCAGGGACTCTAAACACTTTCAACTTTTTTTTTTTTTAAAGATTTTATTTATTTGACAGAGAGAAACACAGCCAGAGAGGGAACACAAGAAGGGGGAGTGAGAGAGGGAGAAGCAGGCTTCCCGCTGAGCAGGGAGCCTGATGTGGGGCTCGATCCCGGGTCTCCAGGATCATGACCTGAGCCGAAGGCAGTCGCTTAACCAACTGAGCCACCCAGGCACCCCAACACTTTCAACTTTTAAAGCAATTATCAATTTTGAAGGCAAGAAAATATGCATCTTTGGAGCCTTAGTAATTGACAAAAGAATAAAGAATGTGGAGACACAAAGCAGATGTTCTCTGCTAAGAATAACAACAAAATATTAATTCCAGAATAAAGGGCAGGCAGTTTACTCAGAGGCTTTGGTAAATCTGAAGAGCGTCATAAGCAAAATAGAGCTTTGCACCACCCAATACGCAATAAACAAAAATATATTGAAAGTACTTCTGCCAAGAGAAATAACATGACTCAGGCCTACACTAAACACTGAAATTTCAATGGAAAAAAGGTTTCAGAAAAAATTGGCAAAATAAATCATCTCAGTCTTCATACAAATTGTAGTTAATATGTCTTCCTCTCTCTAAAGTCAGTCATCAATACTTTCTTAGATTATGTCCAGCCATTGGTTATTATCTATAAATAATTATGCAACAAATTGTACCATAATGATCTTTAATTCTAAATATGATGAATTATTCATATATCTGACCAATAGTTAGATTATCAAATTGTGCTTGCTTGTTCTGCACATTTATGTTTCCATTTAGGGTCTCTGAGAATGCTGAGAAGGACTTTTGCTTACAGGATTTTTAACTATTTTCTTTTTTCATTTTAAGAAATTCAGGTTTCCATTTGCTTTGAAAGATTGTCTCTGTCTTGATTGAGCTCTGTCGGTACATTCTAGGGATTAATTGGTATTCCTCAATATAGGAATTTATTTCATTCATTCTGGAAAATGCCCATTGTCTAGCCCTATTCTATCCAGCCTACCTTTTTGGAATTCTGTTAAATGTACATTAGATATTCTTACTCTTTCCCTTGTGTGTCTTAACTTACTGTTCAAATTTCCTTGTTTTATTTTTTCTTTCTCTTTTGAATTTTAGATATTTCAAAAATCTATTCCTCAGTTTACTATAGTATTTCTTCATTTGTGTCTGGTTTGCTATTAGGCTTATTACAATTCAAATTTTCATAACTGAATGTTATAAAATCTAGAAATTCTATTTAGTACTTTTCCAAATCTGGCTGTTGATAGATTCTTGTTGTTTCTTCAGAATCAGCTTACCCATTAGACATAGTAGGCACAATGCCTAGGGCTCATAACATTTTTTAGACCTACAAAAATGCTTTACTTTATTTTAAAATCAGAAGGGGGAACAAACCAGTTTTAGGCTTAAGAAAATATTATGCTGTAAAATATTAATATATTTGTCTTTATATCAGCAGTTATAAAATATACATTTATATATGCATATGTTTATAAATGTACACATACACCTGCATACATGGAAGAAGGTGTCTACAAAGCAAAAGTAAATACCTACAGCCAAGCAAAATTATAACATCATTCTGGCTACCTCATATAGTGTTTTAATTTTTTAAGTATATATTTATATTCAGTACCGATTGATTCTTCTAAGTGCTAGAAGATGCAGTTTCTGCAGTCCGTGGTTCTGATTCATTAGTTTGTTCCATTTGCTGACTCTTGTTAATGGTGGCTTATTTCCTTAGGTGTTTCTTGATACGTGTGTGTGGGTGTGTTTAAATCTGTATGTGCTTTAGAACTTTCTCTGTGTAAATTCACTTAAACCTGACTTGAAAGTCTTTCCCTCAGAAATGATTTGTATTTTCTCCTGCCAGATACCTAAAACACTGACAATTTAGAATAACTTTAAACGCAATTTATGACCCAATAGGTTTTTTTCCCCCAAGATACACACATGAACGATTATATATCCAATCTAATGACTGCTGAATTATCATTAACCCCTCTTAGAAACAACTTCTTTTTCCTGCCTTTCTCAGAATATAGATTAAGATATCTATAACCACACACTTTCTCCAAATGGCATGACCCTTCCTAAGATTCTATGAATAGTATTTCTTTTTGGGGAACCTGGAGTTTTGTGGGGTCTGATCTATGTTTTTGTCTTACTTAGTTTCTGTCTTTGTATGCCCAATTATCTAAAATAATTGAAATATTTAAAATAATTGAAATGGTTTTTATAAGGCACAATGGAACTAATACTAAATTAATAAAAAGGAAATTTGAGACACTCAGAAATAGGTGGAGACTAAAAAGCATACCCCTATGTAACTAATGGGTCAAAGAAGAGAAATAGAAAATATTTTCAGGTGTATGAAAATGAAGGCATATCCTAACCAAAACTTAAGGAATGCATCTAGAGCAATGCTTAGAGAGAAATATATAGCTGTGAATGCTACATGAAGAAAGAAGAAAATCCAGGAAATACACTAATTTTCCAAGCTAACATACTAAAAAAACAAGAGAAATAAACAACCCAAAGCAAGAATAAGGAAAAGAATAATGAAAATTAGATCAGAAATTAATGAAACAGAGAATAGAAAAAAACAATAGAGAATGCCAAGAAAACCAGAAGTTTTCTTTTGGTTCTTTGAAAAGATCAGCAGAATTGACAACTATTACCTAGCGTGACCAAGAAAAATAACTGAGAAAATACAAAATACTAAAATAACTGGACTTACAGATATTTTAAAAAGATAGTTCCAAGGGAATTCCATGAATAACTATATATAGTGAGGTAATTGAGACAAAATAGGAAAACTGATAAAAAACAAACTACCAGTACTGACTGAAGAAGAAATAAGATATCTGACTAGACTAAAAACAAGGCAATGAATGAGAAATCTTAAAACTTCTCACAAATAAAAGTCCAGGCTAAAATGGCTTTACTAGTGAATTTTACAATAAATTTGAAGAATTAATACCAATTTCTCACAGATTGTCCTAAAACATTAGGAAAGGAGGGAATGCTTCCCAACTTTTTGAGTCCTTGATATCATATGAGACAAACACCACAAGAAAATGGTAAATATCTCTTCTGAGTACAGACAGAAAAACCACTAGAACCCAGAATCCAGCAACGTATATAAATTTTATAATTGTACGTCATGAACAAATGAACAGATTTATTTCAGGGATGCAGCCAAAAATCAATTAATGTAATGTAATGCAATGTAGTGTAATTTACCATATTAATAAATTAAAGAATGAAGAGTGCACAATTATCTCAACATATAATTGAAAATAGAAATAGAGTTTGACAAAATTTGACATCTTTTTATGACAAATATACTCATGAACTAGGAATAGAAGAGAATTTAGTTAACTTAATAAGAAAAACAAGCTAATATGCTATAAATGGTGAAGGATTAAATGATATAAAATAATATCAGAAATAAGACAAGGATATCCAATTTTACTTCTATCAATATTGTATTAGAGAACTGAACTAGATAATATGACAAGAAAAGAAAATAAGAGGCATTCAAATAGGAAGGAAACAAGTCAAACTCTGTCTTAAAGATAACAATCATATAAATAAAAAAGTCCTACTAAATCCACTAAAAACTAATAGAATTTATAAAAAAAGTTTGACAAGGTTGCAGGATACAAGATCAATATATAAAATTAATCATTTAAATTAATCATTCTATACACTAAAAGGTACAATCCAAAATGAAAAAGATCTCTTAAAACAGCATTGAAAGAATAAAATACTCAGGAATAAATTTAATCAAAGAAGTGAAGATGTGTATACTTTTACCAAGGAAGTGAGGATGTGATATTACAAAGTATCTGCCGAGTTTTTTTTTCCCAAAAACGATATACAAATGGCCAGTAAATATACAAAAAGAAGCTGAACATTATTAGTCATTAAGCAATAACATTCAGAAACCATGATGACATACCATTTTAAAATCTCTAGGATGTTTATACTAAAAAGACAGAATATCAAGTGCTGGTTAGGATATGAAAAATTTGAATACACAGAATATTGGTGAGAATGCAAACTGGTAAAACCACTTTAGAAAAAAGTTTGGTAGGGTTTTCAAATTATATAGCTATTATATGACACAAAAATTCTGCTCCTTCATTATACAACAAAATAAATGAAAACCTATTAATGTCACAAATAACTTGTACACAAATATTCACAGCAGTATAATTTGAAATACCTTGTAGAATCAACCCAAATGTCCATCATTGGACAACATTGGATAAATAAATGTGGTCTATCCATAAAATGGAACATTATTCAACAGTGTAAAAGAAATATGGTAGAGATATTTGTTACACAATTGGTGAACACTGAAAACATAATGTTAGATGAAAGAAGCCAATCACATACACAAAAACCCAAGGTTATTGTATAGTTGTATTTATAAGAAATGTCTAGAATAAGCAAATTCCATAAAGACAGAAAGTATATCAGTGATTTCCTAGGGTGGGAAGGGAAATAATTGTTAAAGGGGTACAGGGCATCTTTGGGGGATACTGAAAATGTCTTAAAATTGGATTATTCTGATGGTTTCTCAACTCTTTTTTTATATACTATAAAACATCAAATTTTATATTTTAAATGTGTGAATTATATCTCAATAAAACTGTTCAAACATAGAAAGGGATTTCATATATGTTTTTGTAAAACATAACAAAACTTAAAGCAAACATAGTACCTGATGAAATACTAAAGGCTTATATTAAAAAAAATTAAAAACACAAGGGCATCCTCTATCACCATTTCCCCCCTACCAAATTTTACTGGAGGGTTTTGTCAGAACAATTAAGCTACAAAAGGAAATGAAAGCAAATGAGCCATTTCTTATTATAGGATGATAAGTGATTTGGGTATAAGATATGAGAGAGCCTCCGAAAAATTTTTATAATTAATAAGAGATTTTGGCATGGTTGCTGGATCCAGCAATGGAAAGAAAATAAGGTTTTACCATATACAGCATATGCTAAAAGATACCAAATAATCTAGCAACAGAAACCTCTGGTTTTAATGGGGTGATCCTACTCCGAGACTTCAGGACCCAGCCATCGGCTTGTTGACGCCACAGTAGTGGCCTTGGCAATCTCTGAGTCACCTTTTGGGTCATCCTTCCCTCTTTTTGAAGAATGGCATATTTCATAGCCAAATAGCTCTATTAATCAGTCTTGTCAGATCTAAGGAGTTTGACAACCTTTCTTCATTTCCTTTTATCCCCATTCTCTTCAATTCATACATTAGTGTTTCTGCTCATATATCCCCAGGAACTTTTAACTGGATTATAGTCCAGTCATACCAGTAGTGCTTGCTTCAGAATGGGACTCTCACTTTTTACAATATGGGCAGGCTAATTTTCCAAATTTTCAAGTTTTATTTCTTTCTGCCAAATTATTTCTTCTTCAATTCAGCTATTTATTCTCACATTTCACTACCAGCAGCCAGAAGAATCCATGCTGCTCCCTCAACACTGTGTAGAAATCCGCTCAGCTAAATATCCTATTCTATCTTCTACCAAAGTGAGTTCTACCTTCCACCAAACAGTAGAACTGAAATAATTTATCCAAATTCTTCACTACTTTATACAAAGATTACTTCTCCTCCAACTTCCAATACATGTTCCTCATTTCCATTCCAGACCTCATCGGAATGGCTTAGAATATTCATATTTCTTCTATTCACGATTATTTATGTATTATCTAAGAAGATAGAAGCTTTCTCTCCAGGTGTTTTTTTATTTCTGAATTGTCACCAGAATTACCTTTAATATTCATATTTCTAGCATGTGCCTTAAAACTTCTCCAGCCTCGGGCGCCTGGGTGGCTCAGTTGGTTAAGCGACGGCCTTCGGCTCAGGTCATGATCCTGGAGACCCAGGATCGAGTCCCACATCAGGCTCCCTGCTCGGCGGGAAGCCTGCTTCTCCCTCTCTCACTCCCCCTGCTTGTGTTCCCTCTCTGGCTGTGTTTCTGTCTGTCAAATAAATAAAATCTTAAAAACAAACAAACAAACTTCTCCAGCCTCTATACCCAATCCCAAAGCTACTATCACATTTTTAGGCATATGTTATGACAGCATCCCACTTCTGGTACCAAAATATGTATTAGCTTTGGCAGCCATAACAAAAACAAAACAAAACAAAATAAAATATAGACTGTATGGCTTGAAAAATAGAAATTTACTTCTAATAGTTCTGGAGGCTTGGAAGTCCAAGATCAAAGTGCCAACAAAATAGATTTCATTTTAAAGCCTCTCTCTCTCTCTCTTTTTTTTTTTTTTTTTTTTTGGCTTGGGGATGGTCATCTTAGCACTGTGTCCTCACAGAGCCTTTCCTCAGTATATGTATGTGGATGTAGAGATTGCTCTCTTTTTTTCTTCTTATAAGATCACAATCCTTTTGGATTCATTCCCCACTCTTATGACCTCATTTAACCTTAATTACCTTCCAAAGTCTCTCTCTCTAAATATGGTCACTTTAGAGGTCAAAACTTCAAGATAGGAATTTTGAGATGATACATTTCAGTCTATAACATATGTTCATTGATTAAATGGTTTACTATTATAAAGATCACAAGTCTCCACAAATTCATACTGAGATTCAATGCAGTCCGAATTAAAACACAACCATACAACCATGCTTTTTTGTGTGTATGGGGTGGGGGAATGAGTTTTGAGGAAAACCTAATAGTCTGATTCTAAAAGTGCATTAAAGGGGCGCCTGGGTGGCTCAGTTGGTTGAGCGACTGCCTTCGGCTCAGGTCATGATCCCGGAGACCCGGGATCGAGCCCCACATCGGGCTCCCTGCTCTGCGGGAAGCCTGCTTCTCCCTCTCTCACTCCCCCTGCTTGTGTTCCCTCTCTGGCTGTGTTTCTCTCTGTCAAATAAATAAAAATCTTTTAAAAAAAAATAAATAAAAGTGCATTAAAATAAGAGGCCAATAATAGTCAAGCCTCTTCTAAAGAGAAGAAAACAGGAGCTTCTCAAGTTGATCTGAAGACATGCTTAAAGCAATAACAATTAAGAAATGTCATATTGGTACAAGAACTGAAAGGAGATAGGTGAACAATTAAAATCGAGAAGTACATCATTTCACTCATAGGCAGCTGATTTTTGACAAAGGTGGCATTATGGAGCAGGGGTAATAGGACAGTTTTTTCTCTTTTCTCTTTTAAGAATTTTTACTTATTGATTGATTTTTGAGAAAGAGAGAGAACAGGAGCAGGAGGGGAGGGGCAGAGGGAGAAACAGATTCTCCCCTGAGAAGGGAGCCCAATGCCGGACTTGATTCCAGGACCACAGGATCATGACCTGAGCCGGAGGCAGAAGTTCAACAACTGAGCCACCCAGGTTCCCCTAGGACAGTTCTTTTCAATAAAGAGTTTGAGAACATTGGGATATCCATTTGCAAAAATGAAATTTGATACCTATATCACATCATGTAAATAAATCGAGTGTTTTATACACCTAAGTTTGAAAGACATTTTGCTGCAAAGCCTCCAGAAGGTCATATACCTTTCACCTTTAAGTTTGAAAAGGATGTCTTGGGGCACATGGTCATTAAGTATCTGCCTTCAGCTCAGGTCATAATCCTTGGGTTCTCTGATCAAGCCTGGCATTGGGCTCCCTGCTCTGCAGGAGGACTACTTCTCCCTTCCCCACTCCCCCTGCTTGTGTGTTCTCTCTTGCTGTGTCTCTCTGTGTCAAATAAATAAATAAAACCTTTAAAAAAAGTTTGAAAAGGATGCTTAAATAAAACTCAAAAAACAATAGTCATAAAAGACAAAGTTGATAAATCTTACAGTAAAAATAACAGCTTCTGTTGATCTAATGAAATGTGAGAATGAAAAGATGAGATACAGAATGAGAAAAATTATCTGCAACATATAAACGAATAAAAGACTGTATACAGAGTAGACAGCACTCATACAAATGTACAAGAGAAAGATAAACTACTTAGTTGAAAATAAGCAGAAATTCAAATAGGCATTTCACAAATGAGGAACTCCAAATTGTTAATAAATACGTGAAAATGTGATCCATTTCATCAGTAATGAGGCAAGTGAAAACTCAAACCACAATAAGATAACACAATGCAATTACCAGATTGCCAAATTAAAAAGACTGATAATAGCACGTGTTGACAAGGGAAGGGAGCCATTGGAACCCCCATAAGCTGTTGGTGGGAGTGTAAATTATAAACTTCTGAGCTAACAATGCTATTTCTAGGTATATATACAATGAAGGTGTATACAGGGCCACTAGGGAACATATAGAAAATGTTAATGGTGATACAACTGTAATAGCCCCAAAATGAAACAACTCAAATGTTCACCAATAGTAAAACAGGCATAAAATTTGGAACATCATCAGCAATGAAAATGCACGAACTACAGCTCCCTGAATTTTCATGTGTTGATCTTACAAATGTATTGTTTAGTTAAAGAAGAAAATCAGAAAAGAATCATAATGATAGTTCCATTATGTAAGCTTCAAAAATCTATAAAAGTTAAACTATGGTGTTTAAGGATATATGGCTAGGTGGTAAAAGTATAATGAAAGTGAGGAATTCATTACCATGAAAGTCCAGAGAGGGGTTCATCTAGGGAAGAGGGAGGAATTTTAATGGGGGAGGGTCACGTGGAGGGCTTCTGAGGTGCTGGTGCTATTGTAGTTCTTGTTCTATGTAGTAGTTGCACAATTTAAATAGCTTATTTAATAGCAAGTTGTTAAGCTTTACATCAATGTTTAATGCATTTTTTCTGGTCATATATTTTATTTTCCAATAAAAAGTTCAAAATAAAAAAAATGAAACTGGCTTTTAACACCATCTAGCTGACTCTGGAAAACAGATAACAATTAGCTATGAACTGTATGCATGCACAAAAGTCTATTTATATGCAGAATTTCTATATTGATCAAGCCACTATGAATAGCCTTTCTGGGTAGCTATCTGTTTATAACTGTTTGGAAAAGAAAGTGATCCTAAAAGATAAAAAAAGAGAAATGTTCATCTAAATAGCTAATATGCCTTTTTCCTGTGTCACACCTCTCTCTATGCAATAAATTAGATGAGAGTCCCAACTACCAAAGCTGCATTAAGATTCCAGTCCACATCTGGAGGATTGATTTAGGAGTGACTTAGAGAATTAATGATCTGTGCTGGTTGTGCATATTAAATATGGGCCACTCTATTAGGAAAGAGTTTGGGAAAATTGATGCAGAAGCATCAGGAAGAAAATAAAACTGTGTTCTTTTCTTCAGTACGTCGATGCCATGTACCTGAAGAAAGCAGTTTGAGAGCTGCCTCTACATAAAATCAACACACACTATTGAAAAGTAAAACCTTCTGCCAACTGAACAGTTGTATTATTGTTAAAAACATAATTTAATCAATTTTTCCATGTAGAATAGATATTTCAGTAGGGTGTGAGTACTGATACTGTTAGATTTAGATTTAACTACCATTTACAGGTTTCCTGGTCTATTCTAAGCTCTGTAACTATACTCTATATTTCTTGCAACTTTGTGATGGGAACTTTATGGCAAAGAAAAGGACAATCAAAGTATTACCTAAATTGTCCAAAGACATACCGCTATAGAAGTACAGTTTGGACACAAGAGTTTTAACTCTTTGAATAAATTCTTTTTATTTTATTAGTTACAATAGGCTGATTCCTTTGATAAACAACTCCAGCATCCAAGTGGCTTAAACAAACAAGTGTCATTTTTTTTTTTAAATAATGCCATCCAACATTTGGATGCTGGATTGAAAGAGACTGTGTATTCCACAGTCATTAGGGGACCAGGCTTCCTCCAGCGCCTAGCTCTCTAAGGGCAAGGATCTTCCCCTGGATCCTTTGGCATCTGTCTAGGGTAAGAAAGAGCATCAAGGGACCTGTAAAAGAGTTTGAAATTTCATATTTGGAAGTGGCCTACGTATCTCTACTCATATTCCTTTGTCCAGAGCTCCACACATGGCCTCACGTCACTGCAACAGGACTGAGAAATGAAGTCCTACTATATGCCATGAAGAAGAGGGAAGGATGTGATGAGTTTCTATTCATTACCATAATGTCTCTATTTTCAGGACTATTGCCGAAGTCATTTGTATAACTTGTTTGATATTTTTGCACCCATTCTGCATTATTTTTTACAAGCTATACGCTAAAGACTCATACAGCCTTCATTTTCCTAGATTTTAGACTTAGTTCATTTCTTATTAAGTCAATTTTGTTAACCATATAAAGTCAAGTATTTTTAAAATCTCTTAATTCTTTTTTTTTAAAGATTTTATTTTATTTATTTGACAGAGAGAAACACAACTAGAGTGGGAACACAAGCAGGGGGTGTGAGAGAGGGAGAAGCAGGCTTCCTGCTGAGCAGGGAGCCTGATGTGGGGCTCGATCCCAGGTCTCCAGGATCATGACCTGAGCTGAAGGCAGTAGCTTAACCAATTGAGCCACCCAGGTGCCTCTAAAATCTCTTAATTCTTAAGAATTAACTGTGCTGTTGCTCTGAAAAGTAAATACTTAATTGTAATTACTATTCTGCTGTTTTGATATAGCGTATTTCATACATATCTTTTAGACAAAAAAGGGGAACATTTAATATTTTTCAATGGATATTGATTCATAAAGTTATTAAGCATAGTGCTCCTTTGCATGGTGGGAATGAACCAACATTCAATGGCCTGTGGACTTCCTAAGGCTAGATTTACATCCTCAACCTCCTTTAAAGTGTTTTGTTGCTCTTCATTTAATTAGAGTCACTTAAGGATTACATAACACTGTTTCTGGAGACCCAGAAATAGATGCCTTCCAAAGAATTAGAAGTGTTCACAGCCTTTGTAATCTGGCAGGCATGGGTTGGAATCCCTGGGCTACAGGGATTGTAACGGTTTGATAATTTTTTTTTACCTTCCTCACCTGTACAAAGGATACAGTAATGTGTACCTCATGGAGATATTATAAAAATAAAATAAATGTGTACAAACAATGTGAAACATAGCATGTGTTATGTAAATATCAGCTATTATTAAATAAAGTAGACCAGCTGGACATTCTTTTTTCATGGAACTTTGCTAAATATGCAAAATAATTGACAAGTGGAAAGACACAGAGAGAAGAGCTGAAAGAGGTGAGGAAAATGAAAGCTATCTTTGAAGAAACAGAGGGGGTAGCAGCGATTCTTACGTGGTTGGGAGCTAAATTAATATCTGTTCAGAGAATAGGGCCAGACTTAACCCTGGTAAGGTTATATAGAGCAGAAACAAAGGGCAATGCCAACAAATCATTTTTTCTGCAATTTTAATTAGAGGTTTCATGTTAAATCATTCATAAAAGCTTTATGAGAATATTTTCATCATTAATTTATTGATTTGATGACATGAAGTTCACATTTTAAAAGTGTTACTAACTTGCTTATAAACCTGGAATGGGTTGTTATTTTTTCTATAGAGGAAAGGTCAAGCTGCTTCTGGAAATCATGATTCTCCACATTTGGTCCCAACTAGCCTCTTCCACCTTGATAACTCTTAATCTGTTTTAGTTTCCCCATTTCACAGCCAAGATAAGCTACTTACTTTTCCTCCTGCTGGTTCTCTTTTTTAGGCTGTGCCTATGCTCCTGGTATTCCTTTGGCCTAGCATGGCTTCTCCCTGCCCCCATATCTCCAAATGGCCAAAACTTGCCTGAAGATTTCAAGTCCAAGACTAAACACATTGTCTCTGAAACCTCCCTCATCTGCCTTGATTAGAATGAGAGTTATCTCCTTTGAACCTCCATATTTGTTCTACAGCTCTGTTAAGGTTCATATTGCTTCTTAGTTTATTATTTTAGATTCATATTTAACTTATAGTACACATGCAATATATTTAATGCTGAATATACATTTTGTAAACTGCATTACATGAAGCATCATTAGTGTTTTTTTCAAAAAGAATTCTAGGATCATTTACATTTGGGAAACTGTCATTTCTCCCTAATATTTATTTCTTGGAGCTCTAAGATAGTCAAGGAGGTGTTTAGAATATAAAGTGTTTGAAAACATGTTTAACTATGAAATTTATACACATACACACACACATAATAAGGACCCTGTGATCCTATAGTACATTGATGTTCCATGGAATACACTTAGGAAAACCTTCATGTCCAACGGACATTAGTTTTACCTCTACCTCAGCTCAGTGGAATATCTTGAATTAATTCTGCTAAATCTCATCCTCCTTAGTTAAGGGGATTTTTTTTTTTTCTTTCTCATCACTGCCATTTTTCTTGGAGTCCAGGACTCCTTGTCTGTCCTAGGATTTGGAAAGGAGGCTTGTCCAAAGGGAAGGATATGGTAGTGGGGAAGATGATTTGAGCATTATGAGTGATTAAAAAGCTATATGCTGTAGTACATTGGCTGTCTTCATCAAATGACAAGGAAAAGAAAAACTAATTTGTCCCTTTGTCACAGGCATTGTACAGGTTTATCTGCATAAAGACATAGGTTTTCAAGGAGCTCAACAGCTCTGCGGGCTCTGGAGCAGTATGCTTACTATGCTCATGCAGCAGAGCCATGGGGGCTGTCCTTGTTGACTCCATTATAGTTTGTATGGTCCTTGGCCTCATTCTTTCACTCATATTGTGAATCCTGTGACTGGTTTTGGTTTGGAGATTACAAACTGGATCATAGATTATTTTTTCTCTTTTCTTTTTAATTTGTGTGTATGTGTGTGTCTAATAACTCAGTGGATCATATCATTTGAACATGAGTAAAGAGTTTCACTTTCTTTTTGTTCTCCTGTAAAAATGTTCATTCAAGTTAACTGGTGTTTTAAATCTATTCTGGTGGGGTGCCTGGGTGGCTCAGTCATTAAGCGTCTGCCTTTGGCTCAGGTCAAGATCCCGGAGTCCTGGGATGGAGTCCTGCATCGGGTTCCCTGCTCAGCGGGAACCCTGCTTCTCCCTCTCTCACTCCCCCTGCTTGTGTTCCCTCTCTAACTGTGTTTCTTTCTGTCAAATAAATACATAAAATCTTTTAAAAAATCTATTTGGCTACTTTGGAGGTAGAGGGTCAGGATGGAACTTCAGGATTCAAGGAAGAATGGAAAGGGTAGCAAGAAAAGATGGTCAATACAAACTATTACCTTAACACATTGATATATATGAATACCTCTCTTACCAGCTGATAAGTTCCTTGAGGTTCATCCTTATGTGTTGTGTGGTCTATAGTACTTAGCAAAAGAGTTAGCATCTAATGAATATTTGTTAAATGATTAGGAAGTTTTTAAGACATTAGTTGTGGGGAGCATCTTCCAAACATCTCCAACCATTATGGTGGGTTTATTAGTTGCCAGCCATCTCTGATAGTAGAAGGGCTTTCATTCTAAAGGAAATCAAGGATTCTGCCTCATAGAGAGCTGATACTGGCTCCAGGAAAAAAAGGCATATGCTATTTCTACAGACAGACATCTTCAGGAAGAGTACATCCTGCCAAGAAGGACGGGGGTATAAATCATCATTGAACATATCATATGATATTGAAAGATAAGTGCAGATTTCCTCTTCTTGTCTAAATTGTAATTTGGACTCAGTGTCCTTCAATCACTCACAGCAAAAAGAGATTAACAGGCTATTTAATCATCCACCAGGAAAAAATACATTTAAAGATGTTGCAAAATGACTCTTCAGCAAGGTCACATGATTTTCTTGCAGTGATTTGAAATTGTTTGTTAATGACTGATTATGCTCCTTTTGATAAAAGCACTGCTGGTGGCAATGGCTTTATGTGTGGGCACAATTAAGACTGATATTTCATCCTTGGTTCATTCCCCATTGCCTCATACTTGAAGACAACCCTTCCGCACGTGTGTCTACTTGTGGCATTTCCTCATGCAGTTAAGCTTAATTTTTAATAATAAACCTTTCCATTTATCTGGTGTTTAACATTTTTAGGGTACTTTAACACCTGTGTGCCACATCAAACTCATAACAGTCCTGAGAGGTAAAGAGAGCCAAGATTAGAATTCTAATTGCACATTAAATATATGTAGCAAATAGCGTTTGTCACATAATTTGTGTCAAGGCTTATTCCGTGACTCTATTGTGGCTCTTTTTTCCCCTTGAACTTCTGTTTTAACATGTCCTTGCAACATTTCCTTGTGACTAGGCTACCAACCACTTCCAACAGACACTCTTTCTATAGAATTGGTTGGTATGAGCATTCCTTTATGCCTTGGAATTTCTCTAAGACTTATTTTTCCCTCTCCGTCATTTTGCTTTTACACAATAGCATCTTTCATCAGGATGCGATATTCAGAATTACTGTCAACTGAAAACAAGTATCAGATATAACTTGCTGTGTTTTCTGGTTTTGTTTTTCTGTGGGTTTTTTTTTCTTAATATTTTATTTATTTGACAGATAGAAACACAGCTAGAGGGGAAACACAAACAGGGGGAGTGAGAGAGGGAGAAGCAGGCTCCCCACTGAGCAGGGAGTCCGATGTGGGACCGATCCCGGGTCTCTGGGATCATGACCTGAGCTGAAGACAGTCGCTTAACGACTGAGCCACCCAGGTGCCCTGTTTTTTTCTTTTTATAAAGCAGGGTGACAGCATTTGTCTATATTGTGCCGCAGACCTACAGTCTGATCACTCATATGGGCTCCCTCTGCAAGGCACGGAGCCCATGATCCTCCCTCAAAGTGAGGGAGCTCTGCAAAGTTGCGGTCATCGACACCAGAAGATATTTGTTTCCATTATTCCTTGTCTGTTCAACTATTATAATTTCTTTGACACTATTTCCTCTAACTTCACTTATAATCAAGTAATGCTTTCTCTTGCTCT
>PITA01007159.1:0-94103 GCA_004023965.1 Spilogale gracilis
GGCTGCCTGCTCGGCAGGAAGCCTGCTTCTCCCTCTCTCACTCCCCCTGCTTGTGTTCCCTCTCTAGCTGTGTTTCTCTCTGTCAAATAAATAAAATATTAAAAAAAAAAAAAAAAAAAAGAGGAAAAATCTGAAGGAAGAACCTGGGAATCATTTAAAACTGATATACTATGTATCAATATCTACAGTGAAAAGCAAGGTCAAGTCTGATTTCTAGAAAATCTTCTCCAACAGTATCAGTCCACCTGGAGTACTTCCTTTTCCATACTCTTCTCAAATTATTGTTTAAATCAGGAGTTGGCAAACATCCTCTGTAAAGGGCCAGATAGTAAATATTTTCAGCTTTGTGGGCCATCTGGTCTCTGTTCTAACTACCCAAATCTGCCACTGCATTGGGAGAGCAGCCATAGACCATATGTAGATGAATGGGGTATGGCAGTGTTCCAATAAAACTTTATTTATAAAATTAGGCCATGTGCTAGATTTGGCCCATGGACCATAGTCTGCTGACCCCTGGTTAAAATCATACAATAGAGTTTTACCATAAACACAGTCTTAAAATAATATATTCGAATATTTATTGGTGGAATGTACCTAACTCTCTCCAAATGTACAATTTAACTTATTTTAATTATTTTGTGCTCTAACTGAAGGGAGGGATATAATTCTTTTTTATATGTAGCCCCTAAAATACTGTGGCATAATGGAATACATAATTTTGGAGTCAGCATCCCTGAAAGCACTAAATGAGGTAACATATGATGTCCTAACACAGTAGAATAGAGCTGACAATAAATGCATGACACCCTTCAATTTTCCAAGTATTTTCTCCCATGGCAAGTGAGTGTAATGTAATACCAGGATACTAACAAATACCTTGTTCTGCCTCTAGATGAAACCTTGATATCTTTTTGGGAGGATTCATCATCTGATTTCATGTCATCTGATGAAGGAGGTTCATGAAGGTTTTCATCTTTTTCCTTGTTTTCAGTCTTGATTTCTGCTGGGACAACAGTTCCAGACTGACTTTGCAAACCACCTAACAAAGAAGCAAAGAAAAACAAATGTCCAGAATTAGAACCAAGATAGTAAAAAGCCTTCTAGATAGTGAATGTTTTTACTTATTACAGGACTATGATGAAAATGGGAAGACATAGGATAATATACTATATAGAGCTAAAAAGAACAGATCTATAAACCTTGGAGCAAATTATTTTAAAGCATCTATACTTATGGGGCACCTGGGTGGCTCAGATGTTAAGTGTCTGCCTTCGGCTCAGGTCATGATCCTGGAGTCCTGGGATCGAGTCCCACATTGGGCTCCTTGCTCAGCCGGAAGTCTGCTTCTCCCTCTCTCACTCCCCCTTCTTGTGTTCCCTCTCTAGCTGTGTTTCTCTCTGTCAAATAAATAAAATCTTAAAAAACAAAAAAAGTGCATCTGTATTTAAAAGAAGAAATCTGAGGTGCCTGGGTGGCTCAGTAGGTTAAGTGTCAGATTCCATGCTCAGCAGGGAGTCTGCTTGAGATTCTCTCTCCCGCTCTCTCGACACCCCAAATAAATAATCTTAAAAAAAAAAAAAGGTCACTCTAATGCTTACTTAAAGCACTATTTAACAACTGAACAAGTATGAGAAACTTAATGAAGTTTAGAAACTGACTTCTAAGATGCTGCTAAGTAAAGGAAATAAGCTTTAACATTTTCCCAGATAAACACAATAAAATGGGTCGCATGGCTAAATATAACTGGGAAAACTTTACGTTGGTGGTTTTAACATTAGTTACATATTTGTACTTATAGGTTCTATTATAACATTTATCAGAACTGTCTCTCTAATTATAATCATCTAAATAAAAAGCTACTATCATTTGGAGCTCTCAACATACTCAGAAAGATTCCTGGGGTGCCTGGGTGGCTCAGTTGGTTAAGCAACTGCCTTTGGCTCAGGTCATGATCCCGGAGACCCAGAATCGAGCCCCACATCCGGCTTCCTGCTCAGTGGGAAGCCCGCTTCTCCCGCTCTTACTCCCAATGCTTGTGTTCCCTCTCTAGCTGTGTTTCTCTCTGTCAAATACATAAATAAAATCTTAAAAAAAAAAAAAGAGATTCCTTACTGCCTCTAGGGACTATTAGGGCTCAGTCATGAGGGAAAGTGATTAGGAAAGAGACATGACAGAAGCAGGAAGGAATGGGTAAGATGACCAGTGAATACTGAACAGTCTGCATGTGGTTCTATCCATCAATAACCATCTACAATTGGTCCAGTCAAATGGGAAAATTAGAACTAAATATCTACCCTCTATATTCAGTAACACTACCGTTTGGGATTGCCCCCACCTAGGATGACTTCTGATTCATACATGTCAGTCTGCTTGTAAGAAAGATGACAGTGCTCCAAATGATATCTCTGTATGCATTACTACTGAAAACCAACAACATAGTTACCTCTATAATTTTCTTGTGTTTTGTGGTTCAAGTCTGTGCTTGAAGCAGTGACCGTACTAGACAGGACTGAATGATTGCCATTGAGACTGACAGAGTCTTCTCGATGAGTTCCAACCTAAAGTTAAAAAAAAAAAGTCAAGACAGTTTAGGGGCAATAATTGTTTAAATTCTTTTAATAGGTTTAATAGAGAAAATGAAATCTATCACTCATCTGAATTTAACAACTTTTGCTACTTTTCTGTTTTTTGGATTTCAAAAGACTTGAAGGTACCACTGCTTTTGAATCAAAATAAAAAATTACAACTTTCACATTTTATATTCTACAGAAGGTTGTCATGTGAATGAATGCGCTAAAGAGATAAAGCACTCTATAAGCCATAAAGCACTACATATTATAGCATCTATTAATAATCCTACATCAATCTGAAAATCTATTCCATATGCATATTCTATACATATGAATTTGCATTTAACAAAATATTGCTACACTCCAAGTAATAGTATTTATCTATACTTTGCTATACCCTTTCCTCACACACACACACATACACACACACAGTGTCCTGTTTTGTTTTGTTTTTTTTTTTAAAAGATTTAATTCATTTGACAGAGAGAGATCATAAGTAGGCAGAGAGGCAGGCAGAGAGAGCAAACAGGCTCCCTGCTGATTAAAGAACCTGACGCAGGCCTCGATCCCAGCACCCTGAGATCATGACCTGAGCCTAAGGCAGAGGCTTTAACCCACTGAGCCACCCAGGTGCCCAATATAGTGTCCTGTTTTTTTCTTCTTCCTCTACTTCCCCCCAAAATTTTAAAAGAGCAGCAAAAGCAATACAAAATGAAATTAAAACAAAAATTCCGCATTACCAGGCAACAAAAATGACATATATTTTTATTGTTTTAATCAAACATACATAAATCACAATTAGCCTAAAATTAGAAGGTAAGGCATGCAAATACCACCAAGTATTTTACCTACAGTAGTATTTTTAGAAAAACTGGTTACAAATGAAGCTTTTTATTAGAATAGTAGCACATGTGTCAACTATAAGATTAAGCCTTTAATTAAAGAGGTTTATTGCTCTGAGTTATATGTAAGAATCACTATTTTTCAACAAATCCTTCAATTCTAGCAAACTCTTTTGCTTTGGATCCCTGCTGAGTAATTAATATAGCTTTTATCTTTCATGACTTTGACAGATTTTACTCTAAAAGGTATAAATACCCCGATGCAAGTTTATTCTCTGGTTTCCTGTGAACCTAACAAAAGGCACCAAAGCAAAGTTTTAGGCAACAGGCCATTTGGTACTGGACTTGATTAGAACATATCAAGGTTTTTCACTGCACTTTTCAAGAAATGTCTGTTCTCCGTCCTTATTCTATCTTTAATGTAGTTTTTCAGTTTTAATTTTTCCAAGGGGGTAGGGTGGCACAGGAGAGGGAAGTCGAGGCAGAGAGAGAGAGAGAGAGGGACAGACAGGAAGCATTTTAAGCAGGCTGCATGCCCAGTGCGGGGCGCGAGGTGGAGTTCCATCTCTCACAACCCTGAATCATTACCTGAACCAACATCAAGAGTCACGAACTGACTGATCCATCCAGGTGGCCCTTTAATGTAGTTTTAAAAAAACCACTTAATGTATTCCTTATCTGCTTTTAAATTTATTTGAGGACTAGTTATTGCTGAGGATTAGTTGCTGTCTTTGCTTGCTATAAACTACTTAATGATCTAAGGAGATCATTTTAAAAATTCCGTTTATAAAAATAAATATAGTATAAATAAAATATACAACTGCAAAATCTAGAAGCCTAAGCCTATTCTAAAGATAAATACCACCAGAACAATTTTGACTGGCTGAAGAAACCATTGCAGGACAAAGTAAAAGCTAAGATTTCTGTGTTTGTGTTTATAATGTGAACTTAAAACAAAAGTCCCAATGATCTTTGGCAATATGTGCTAAATTTTGTTCTTATCTACTATTTTGAGCTATTATACCAAGTAATTTAAAATAGTCTTTTAAAACTTAAACTTTTAAACACATGTATATTTATACTGTATGTGTACAACTCATTATACTGTCGAACAATCACAGACTGACTTTCCATCCAAGTGGTAAGTGATGATGCATCTTTTGAATTCTTCATTTTATTAGTAAAAAAAAATGCTTTGATTTTTCTGAATCATTATCTAAGTAAATCTTAGGGATTTTGCCTTTATCTGAAGGAAAATCAGATGGTGGATCAATTTGTTTTGGGATATAAACACCAGCAAATATTTTTATCTCTTTGGAATACTACAAACTACCTTTTCCCAAAAAGAAAAAAAATTAGGGGCGCTTGGGTGGCTCAGTGGTTAAGCGACTGCCTTCAGCTCATGTCATGATCCCAGAGACCTGGGATCGAGCCCCACATCAGGTTCCCCCGCTTGGCAGGAAACCTGCTTCTCCCTCTCTCACTCCCCCTGGTTGTGTTCCCTCTCTAGCTGTGCTTCTCTGTGTCAAATAAATAAATAAAATCTTAAAAAAAAATTAAACCTTTAAAAAATGGCCTCAGATTTAAGTCTGCAGTTTTTATGTTAATGAAATTAGCAGGCACTTTTTTTTTTTTGGTAACCCGATTCCCCTTGCAAATGGCCCTCATATATTTTCTGGAGAACTTGACTTTCACAGTTCTTAAAGTTCTATTTAACCCTTGCTCAGACTGCCTCCCATGTCCTCCTTTTAATCTGCAGCTACCCATTCAAATGGCTCTGTCCACAGACACAACAGGTGTATAAACAGTTCTTTGTCTGAGCTCAGAGACTGGGCCAGCCAGATAGGACCCTATGTTCAATTGTTCCTCTCGTTTGCATACAGCTGACAGGCTGCTGCTACTGGGGGAATAGCAGGGGAAGGCAAACCCCTAGACCTGCTATGCTCTAAATTTCAATTATTATGAAGAGCTCTATTTCAGAATAAAAGGCTCATCTCATTAAATGACATCATCCTGCATTCTGAATCTTCACAATCTGTGTATAGCCTTACTTTTGTGGGAGCACCCAACAAGGGACCTGTTTTCATTTAATTTGGCCAATAGCTTTAGCACCCACAATAGAAAAATGCTAAATCTAATTAGTTGATGAATAAGAGGTCTTGTGAATTAAGGAGCAGACTGGAAAGTACGGAGTATGAATTCCTCTCTGGTTCTGAATTCTCTTCTAATAATTTGTTCCATTTGTACTGTTCACTGAATACTAATGATTTAAATTAATCAGTATTAATCTACAGACTGATTGAAGGATCTTTATGTTCTGTATGTATTTTGTTTTACCTAAAGAGGGGTTTTAGGCTAGAAACTTGGCAGATATGGTGTCTTTTTAATGATAGTGCTATATAAACCTATATGGTTTTCAAACTTTAAAAAAGTTGCCATTTGGAACAATTCTGAATTCAAAAAATGGTATCAAATTCTTAAAAACCACCATAATGTAGTTTTTAATGAAAAAAATTAAATTGCCCACTCAGGAAAAAACTGGTTAAAAAAAAATACAGTTGAAAATAAACTCCTTTAATTCATCTGAAACCTAGACATACAACTCCTACAGCATACAAACCTATACTAATAAAATTAAATACTGTCTAAATGTAAGATTAAAAGAATTCCACATTTGCTATGCGACAGAAGTGCTAACTTTGAATAATTATTACTTTAGTTGTCTGTTAGACTTTAGTAACTTCATCTTCTGTCTCTCAGAACTATTCTCTATTCTCTAACTGCTTTAGTATTTAGAAAATTGACATAATTTATGTATGTATTTTTTTTTTTAAGATTTTACTTATTTATTTGGCAGAGAGAGATCATACGTAGGCAGAGAGAGAGGAAGAAGCAGGCGCCCCGCTGAGCAAAGGGCCAGATGCAGGCCTCGATCCCAGGACCCTGAGATCATGACCTGAGCCGAAGGCAGAGGCAGAGGCTTTAACCCACTGAGCTACCCAGGTGCCCCATAATTTATATTTTTAAATCATTATTTAAGAAACTTTAAATCCTACAATTTAACATTATTTACTCTGCTGTCACACAAGAACACCAGGCATTTCCAACTAGGGCTTAAACAACAAACAGACAAAACAATTAGAAAAAAAATTAAAAGAAATGGTTGAATTAAATTTCCTTAGTATTTTTACCAAAGAAATCAGAAGACCTCACAGATAAAATTTTATATAGTAAGGAAGTTTTTAAGATTTGCATCAAGCTTCCATTAATACAAAAAGCTTCTCATATAACTAGTATGAAGTTGAAATCACTGTTAGAGGAATGAGTACTTTCTGTTAAAGAGAAAAGTGATATCATGAGTTATCTCACCGGGCCTCAGTATTCTAGATATTACACAGCCATAAACAGATATGACATACAGTAACTTTTATACTGTTGAGACCTCTTTATAATGTCCAAATAAAATTAACAATTCTAGTCATTTTTGGTATTTTCTCTTGTCAGCAGTTTATTCCAAGAGCTTATTCTTATACTAAATAAGTGGGAGTAAATCTGAAGTCCAATGCTAACATTTTAATAATTCTAAAAACCTTGATTTTAAATTTTTTAAAGATTAAAAAAAAAATTTTTTTTTTATTTGGCAAAGAGATCACAAGTAGACAGAGAGGCAAGCAGAGAGAGTGGAGGAAATAGGTTCCCTGCTGAGCAGAGCCCAACACGGGCCTTGATCCCAGGACCCTGAGATCATGATCTGAACTGAAGGCAGAGGCTTTAACCCACTGAGCCACCCAGATGCCTTAGAAACCCTGATTTTAAAATTTAAACAGTATACCAATCATATCCTGTTAAGAGTATTTGACAAAAAAGTCTTAAGTTTTATATTTGCATTCAGCAAATAAAGAGAAATCATCAAAAATATTGGAATATGAAATTAAGAAAATGAAATATTAACCCCATTCAAAAATAAGAGCAAATATTAAAACAATGTCAGGCTGGCTATACTTATTTTAAAAAGCAGAAATTATCCATTTCTTAGTTTCTTTTTCTGACATAGAAATCTTCCTAAAAATTTAATTTTTATGTGTATTAGATAGCTAAAATAATGTTAAAAGCTTTCTGTGGTTGAAACCTCATTTAATTCTGAATTTTGAGGCTGGTCAAATTCAGTTAAAAGTAACAGTCAAAATCAAGTCTTTTGGGCGCCTGGGTGGCTCAGTTGGTTAAGCAACTGCCTTCAGCTCAGGTCATGATACCTGAGACCCCGGATCGAGCCCCACATCGGGCTCTCTGGTCGGCGGGAAGCCTGCTTCTCCCTCTCTCACTTCCCCTGCTTGTGTTCCCTCTATGGCTGTCTTTCTCTCTGTCAAAAAAATAAAATCTTAAAGAAAAAAAAGTCTTTTGATTTTGGCTCCTATTAACATAATGTTTCTCGCAGTTGGTACTCTTCTCTCCTTGGCTGAAATTTAAAAATCTTTTTTTAGAAGATGGATCTTGCCAAATCAATACTATCAGCTATGTATGACTTTTACTGACATAACCTTCTTACAACTGAAAACAATGTAAAAAAAGTTTATCAGCAACAAAGTTATTTTCCTGACCAAGGGACACTATTTTGATTAAACCTGTCTACACAGCCTTATACCACAAGTAATCTTGATAGCATTGCACGGCGAGAGCTGGGCTGTCTGTATCACGTTTTTTTTTAATTAAAGATTTTATTTATTTATTTGACAGAGAGAGAGAGAGAGAGATCGATCACAGGTAGACAGAGAGGCAGGCAGAGAGAGAGGGGGAAGCAGAGTCCTTGCTGAGCAGAGAGCCTGATGTGGGGCTCTATCCCAGGACCCTGAGATCATGACCTGGCCAGAGGCAGATGCTTAACCCTCTGAGCCATCTAGGTGCCCATCTGTACCACTTTTATCTTGACATCACCTCTTACTCTTCTACTTTAAGTGTACTTTGCCTTACCTCAAATATTCCAACTACTTCAACAAAACTCCCAAACCGATTTCATTAAAAAAATAAGCAAACAGCTATAAGTCTCCAAGAAAAAGAAAAAACCTGCTAACCTTTGTTACCTGCACTGGGAAGCTAATTTATGTTCTAATTCAAAAACTGGCAAGGTGTGAACTGTTGGTCAAATCTGGTCGTGTTTTTTTTTTTTTTTTAACAAATTAAGCAGCTCTTTCTTTGGTAAATGAAGTTTAGTGGAACACAGCCACACTCATTTGATTTCATAATGTCTCTGGCTGCTTTCATGTTACAACGTTAGAATTGAGTAGTTGTGACAGAGACCATATAGCCTGCAAAGCTGAAAATATTTACTATCTGGCCTTTTACAGAAGTATGCTGATCCCTCTTCTAAATGCTAGGAGAGAAAGCAATATCATACTTAAAAGCTGCAGTTAAGCTGGTGACCTACAATAAAGGCCCATGAGAACAAAATTTTTATTTGAATGTTCTGTGGAATTCCTGAAATGGTATTTATTAGAATAATTCTATTTTCTGCAGAAAATAAATGTAATGATGAAAATTACATACGTTAGAGAAAAGCTGACTTTGCAAATTCTATATGGTGATATAGAACTGTTGATTAACTGATATTTCTGTCGTTACTTCATAATTTTGGCCATGTAACTTCCATTTTTAGAAACCTTAAAAGAAATACTAATTCATGTTACTATAGAGGAAAAGTATAAAAACTACCAGAAAGTCAAACAGGACCAAAAAGGAAGTGATTTTAGAATGTAAAATTGTGTCATTTCTTAGTTATCATCAATTAGAATACAGAGGGGCCAGGAGGGCATAATAAAAGCAGAAGATTAATTCTTGAAGATGGCTGGCAACAGTTATAATAATTATGTCCCCCTGCCCCAAATCACACAGCTTCCAATAATATGAAAAGAGTTGATTTCATATAGGTAGGTACTGGGCGTGTAAGCACGGGACTCCTGGCACTACTGATGTCCTCAGATATTGTAGCCGCCAGGATAAGAATCTTCCTCAATGGGATGCCTAAGACTTAGAGAGTCCCTAGCTGACTATGAGCTTCATTTCATTCTATCTTTGGATCTTTTTGCTGAAATTGAGAACTGAGGACTCAGAGCTAAACTGTTCATTTCAGAAGGATGAGAGATGGACAGTGAGTCACTTGACAGTTTCAGATTTTTTTGCCCATTAATAACTTATATTTTGAGGGTACACCTGAGAGAAACATCCGTGGATCCACCCCCACTTCTGACTGTATCTGGGTAGGGTGGTTGGAGCAGATGATGTCTGGCAGATTTTTACCAGCTCCACGTCCTGGAAGAAGGCCAGAACTGGAGAGAGGACCCTGATAGACACCCTGAGCAACAAGGTGGGCTTAGCTGCTCCTAGCACTGCTGCTCAGACCAAGCCAGATGCACCTCCCAGTGAGAAGACATTTTTCAAGACTACTTTTTTTCCTTCCTTTTAAAAGAATATTTCTGGCAGTCTTTTTGTTGATGCTCTAAAGTAGGCAGCATATTCCTGGAGA
The DNA here is from genome assembly GCA_004023965.1 of Spilogale gracilis. NCBI lineage: Eukaryota > Metazoa > Chordata > Mammalia > Carnivora > Mephitidae > Spilogale > Spilogale gracilis. The sequence goes on from PITA01007159.1 coordinate 9,930, forward strand.
ATATAATGGAAGCTACTTTTTTAAGTAAAAGCTTCAGGGCAATACCTAATGAAACAATTTTCCCCTCCAAAAGTCCTTCTAAAAATGCACAAGATTTCTATATGGCTTTGTAGGACTCAATTTTGAAAAGTCTCTTTCCAACTCATATCCAAAGTTCATAGAAACAGCCTCCTGTGGCGCGCCTGGGTGGCTCAGCTGGTTAAGTGACTGTCTTCAGCTCAGGTCATGATCCCGGAGACCCAGGATCAAGTCCCACATCGGGCTCCCTGCTCGGCGGGAAGCCTGCTTCTCCCTCTCTCACTCTGCTGCTTGTGTTCCCTCTCTCGCTGTGTTTCTCTCTGTCAAATAAATAAATAAAATCTTAAAAAAAAAAAAAAAAAGAAAAGAAAAAGAAAAAGAAACAGCCTCCTGAAGAGACAGAAGTTCCTTTTTATACAAACTCGACATTTAAATGGGAAAAGCCTGAGATATATCAAATACTATATAGGAGTAGGGAGCTATTAACAGGGAAGAATCAAAAGACAATTAAGAGGTGAAGGAGGGTGCCTGGGTGGCTCAGTTGGTTAAGCGACTGCCTTCAGCTCGGGTCATGATCCCGGAGACCCGGGATCGAGCCCCACATCGGGCTGAAGCCTGCTTCTCCCTCTCTCACTCCCCTCTCTCATTTGTGTTTCCTCTCTGGCTGTGTTTCTCTCTATCAAATAAATAAATAAATAAGATCTTAAAAAAAAAAAAAAAGAGGTGAAGGAATGACTTCAAATGTTGCAGTTCGAACAAACCTGGCATTCAAATATATTAATTTTCAAGTCATTCTTCTAAAGAAGGATAAGCAATTACTTCAACAAAACAATACTTGACATTCTACATTTATATTTGCAACAAATGCTATCTTATTATACTACTGATATTATTTTATTAATACTACTAACAGTGATAATCCCCCTTATATTTCTATGACTTTCATAATTTTAAATGTTTTCACGTTTTATTAGCTTATACCGAATACAACAAAAATTTAGAAGGACCTGAATTTCAAGATTTTCTGATAATGAGGAAAAAACCTCAAAAACTGGTTGTTAAAATATGCAGGCATCTAATGTTACCTATGCTGCTGAAAACATTGTACGCAGGAAACTAGGCAGTCATGTTTGATGTGTACTTCAGCTGCTCCAAAATGAATACAAATGGCTGTCCCACACGTGAATGTGAAAATCTGGAACCAATCCTATTTTATAGAACACAAGCCTTCAGCATTTGGGGCACCTAATTATTTTGATGATAGGTGAATTTTACCCTTGATCACATGGCTTACAGCTAGAAATCTGTTACACAGGAGAATATTTCATAGCATGTAATAAATCCTAAAAACAATGCTATAAACATTCAAACACATGGCATCAGTTAAATTGCAGGTTCAAAAAGAACTTCATTCCTTTAAAAGACAATCTGGATAAAAAATAACATAGGGCATACAACAGAATTTTTGATTTGCTGAAGAATTCTACTTTTTTCTAACGAATTACTATGTTTTTAAAAAGATGGATGGAATTATCTTATTCTCTTCAGAAATTAATTGATCATTGTTTTCTCCTTTCATTGTCACTTAAATTACAGCTATTCTTAAAACTACTCCATATTTTCTTCATTTGATAATAAAGCTTAAATTTGGACTAGAACAAATAATTTCACATTCCTTCGGCTTTTGAAGACTCATTCTGAATTATAATAAACCACCTGACCCCTTAAAATTCAGTCTTGCTTTACTGTTTTTTGCTCTTCAGACATCCTACAAACTATTTCAAGGCAAAACTGTTCTGGCCACACATCTGGGAAGAAAAAAAATCTAAGTTTAAGCTAAAATGAACTAGTAGAAAGTTTTAGCTCTTTGCACATGATTGTTGCAGGACTTTAAGGGCTAATGCTTAGCCAATGACCCTGCCCAATAAGTGGTTTTTTTTTTTTTTTAAGATTTTGTTTATTTATCTGACAGAGAAAAACAAAGCTAGGAGGGAACACAAGCAGGGCAAGTGAGAGAGGGAGAAGCAGGCTTCCCACCGAGCAGGCAGCCCAATGCAGGGCTTGATCCCTGGACTCCCAGATCATGACCCTAACCCGAAGGCAGACGCTGAACCAACTGAGCCACCCAGACACCCCCAATAAGTGTTTTTAAAAAGGACTCTCTCTTCCAAAGATTTCATGAAAAACATTTAGGACTACAGACTTTAGTGGTTATTACAAAAGAGATGAGCACTATTTTACCATTGAAGCAGATCGACTGCTTGTAACAAGGCTTGATCCACCATAGTTTGAACTGAGGCTTCCAATTGGTGCATTATGGGATGGTCCCAATAAACTGTGTATATCACTGTGACCAGCAGGCAAACTGGTGGACGGTCCCACAGCATGGTTCCGCAGCACATGGATAGCATCATCCAGTCTGTCTAAACGATCCTCCATTCGAGACTGCTGTAGGGATTAAAAAAAGACATGGAGGTTACTACTGGTATCTGTTAAATTATTAAACTGCTATGTTTCCTACTTTGGGATATTTGGAAGACAGCAAGTAAAACGTACTATCATGTAGCTTCAAAAGCAACTACCTGTACTATAATAAAGAATCAATGAAATGAAAGGATATTTATTAACTATGCAAAATTAACAATGCTTCAGAAACAAATCACTGCTTTATAAAAATCTATTCACCAATCTATCATTAGGCTATTTCTTTCAGTTTCCTATAGAAGATGAAGGCTATTCTGTTGTATCTGGTAATTACAGGTGATAAAAAAGATAACCTGGACTTTAATACTGATTTTGAAATGTGGGCAATTTAGGGAAGGGTTCTCAAATTCACCAAGTTTAAGGCATAATTTTGTTTTAGTGAATAAAGCATACCTATCTGAAATGGTGAACACATCCAAATATGTTCTTTCACAAAACTGAGGAAATGATATTGTCTGTGGATACACACATGCCCCATACACAAACATATTAGAATTTTAAAAATCAAAACACATGCCAGTAGAGCTCTTTTAAAAGGAATTGTTCTCAATAACATGAAAGAACAAAAGTCTATTCTTACATACTGTACAAAAACGAAAATGGTCATTGTTTGATTTTAAAAGACTTTGGAGTCTGTACAGTCTTGAAGAGTTTAAATGAATAATAGGAAGTATAATCAATTGAAACACAAAAAAGGCACCATCTAAAAGAAATAGTACCTCACAGACATCCTTTAAGAAGGACATTGCATCTTGCAAATGCTCGTGAAGTTGCTGCTCAACTCGATTTTTCTGGCAAAGTCAAGACAGAACAGGAGGCAAAGCACAGGTTAAGATTAACTCCAAAAGAGATGAGGAAATAGCTGATGTGCGTGTCAGCACAACATGTTAGTAAAGTTAACGCGGAGACCGGCAAGATCTACTTGTATTAAGGCATGAGAAGGCTGGGATTTAACAGCGAAGTTATAAGGTTAGCATCTAAACAGCACACATTGCTTATATTTGCTTGCAAAATATGAGAGAAGAAGACTTTTCTTTCAATTGTTCTGTTAGTTACAGAAAAAGAATTTTTCTATTTGCAACCTGGAATTATTGAATGATAGCATGACTTAGCATTCCATCAAGTTATTCCATCCTTATTTTGTTTTTATAATACTTTGTAATTCTGTGGTAAGCATTGAAAAACAACAGCAGTTAACATTCTACCATAAATTCTTTATGCTCAAAACTTAGGCTCTTTTATTCTACTGCTTTATTCGTTTTGTTAAATAACATTTTTGCTCTTACAATGAACAGAATACATTTTTTAAACAAAGAAAACATGAGAAGTAACACTTTTCATGACAAATATAATTGATACTACATTTTAAACTTTTAATGGAAATGTAGTAAATCAGATACAGAATGGTCCCATGAGAAAGAATAAAATATACCATTTTCACCACTGGACTTATTTTCTTGCTTTTACTTGGTCTCTGTGCCTTTTTGTTTGTTTCCTCTTATAGGTAAACATAAAAGTATAGAAGAACTGAACTCTAAATTTATCATAGAAACAAAAATCCTGTGACTCTATTTTAATACCAGCTGTCCTGAGACCAGGAGCTTGAGGTCCCAAAGAACAGATGGCAAAAGGCACACCCAATGTGTCTTATATTGTTAAACACATCAGGACATTTGTTAGCAAAGAATTCGTGTGTAATGCTATCCTACTGCTTTTTCACTGTTACTCAAGATTTACTGAAAAAATGCACCCGCACTATCAGATAAAAGTGACCCATATATTCCTAAGAGGCTCTTACCAGGGAGTGGAGTGAATTTTCATAGCTTGGGGATGAAGGAGCTTGCCCTCCAGGTCTGGGCCACTGACTGGTACCTGTTAAAACACAAAAGCACATATACATACCTTGGTTAACTCAATGACCTTGATAATATTCTTTTTTTTTTTTTTAAAGATTTTATTTATTTGATAGAGAGAAACACAGCTAGAGAGGGAACACAAGCAGGGGGCGCAAGAGAGGGAGAAGCAGGCTTCCCGCCCAGCAGGGAGTCCGATGTGGGGCTCGATCCCAGGTCTCCGGGATCACAACCTGAGCCAAAGGCAGTTGCTTAACCAACTGAGCCACCCAGGCGCCCCGATCTTGATAATGTTCTGAAAGAGAGGGTAATGATGCTTAACTGATTCAGACACCTAGGCACCCCAAGGATAAATAGCATTTCCGAATTAAAAGGTATAAATATATTTATGATCTTTAATTCACAAAGCCAAACTGCTTTCTGAAATGTCTTACTAACTTATGCCATTAAATTATACACAAATACATCTATTTCAAATGACTGCAAATACATAGGATTATCTATTAAACATTTTCCCAGTATAATTTATATTATACATTACTTAATTTGGAAAATGTCATTATGAGAATTGTTAAATGTTGTTTACCCTTCAACTTTAGAAAAGCAGCAATATTATAACATAAAGAGAAAAAAGACGTAAGTTCAGAGTAGAAAAAATAAAAAGAAAATATGATTAAAAAAAGCGAAAGGGTTAATTCATCCATGTGTTGGGGAGAATGCAGTGTTTAAATGGTCATGCCAAAACAGCTTTAAAAAAAGACAACACAATTATCAAAAATTGTATTTTATGACTGTGCATTTGGAAATAATTTACAGAAAATAACAAAAACCATTCAATTAAATACATATTACTGGTTTTGTTTTTTTTTTTTAAAGATTTTATTTATTTGACAGAGAGAAACACAGCCAGAGAGGGAACACAAGCAGGGTAAGTGAGAGAGGGAGAAGCAGGCTTCCCGCTGAGAATGGAGCCTGATGTGGGACTTGATCCCGGGTCTCCCGGATCATGACCTGAGCCGAGGGCAGTTGCTTAACCAACTGAGCCACCCAGGTGCCCCCATATTACTGTTCTTAATAAAAGCTTCCATGACAACTTGAGTTATATTAGAAATACTAAATTGGAGAACTCAAAGATTTACTTAATTTGTCTCATTTACTGCTAACTGAAGTTTTAACATATGCTCCACCAACTTTGTTGTTGCAGATTATTTGCCAAATTTAGGAAACACTGAAAACTTATGGTAAATTGTAACTATTATAGTGCACTATAATTGAATAACTGAGTAATTGTATTCCCATCAAACATACGTATTTTATAAGTTGAAAAGTTTGATACATAGATTAATTTGATTGTATTTCACAATTATATGCATACTGTTATGATTACATAGAAAAAATTTAGACACTAATACTCTAAAACATGTTAATATACTTCAGCTAACAGTTTTTTTTTTCCATTTGTAAGCAAATCACAATATTTTGTGGATCATTAAAGGTTTCCCGCCAGACATACAAAGGTAATCTCAATTCAACCACACAAATTATGGACGATCTAAAATTGCACATCGAAACAGAAGCTTGTGAACTAATTTATATAAGAAACAGAATTCAGCAACCATTGGTGTGCTCCAAGCACTGATGTAGAATTATGAATTTTATATGAAAAGGTTAATTATAATCCATTTTGAAAAAGATCCAAAATTACTTTGAAAGTAGTTTCTTTTGATGTTTACAATACTTTATTTTCAGACATTTTGCTCCATCTTTCCCATTTACCTTTGGGTGATTGGTCTGTAATAGGAGACTAACCATCAAATTATTTAATCTGTATGGGATATTAATACAAGTTTTATGTTTAAACACCTCAGGATTGTTAGCATGCATCTGCTTGGCAAAATAGGCACTTTTTGTGGTCCTTCAACTGGTTTAGTGTTGAGGAATGAGAAGTGCAAGAAGTACTTAGGTAAGAAATCACCTACACTCATTATTTTTTGATAATGATATGAAGAAACCATGCTAAAGTCTATATCCAAAATGTAATTCATTAAACTGGAAAAATACACATACACTCAAACCTGTTTTGTTTTTACTATAGATTGGGCTGCCCCAGTGTGACATACTTGATTACAACAGAGTACTAACACACTTAAATCACTGATACCTGTTTGAACTTCATGGAAATGCCAGTTATAGTTAATGCACCCCAGTTAGCCCTCTCAAAAATTCATGCTATTAGTCCCAAAGGGGACGACTGGATAGAAGGAGTTAGTTGAGTAGAAGTCAATCCTATAGCTGATGCTGGCATTTCTCTCTCTAGCTTGTAATCATCAACTGTAGCATTATTACACAAATATGGACAAGAATAGGGTTATTTCCTGCCTTCCTTCCCTGTCACCTGATATCTGGTGTAGAATTATCTACGGACTTGAGGCTTATCCTTTCCTTCTATTAGATAAGCACAAGCTTTCAACTGTTTTTGTAGTTAATAATTTCTATAATTACCTGGACCTTTTAGGGATCACCCCCAAAGAGCTAGTTCTTATTCAAGAAGGACTGTAATAAATTTACCTATTAAAATTTAGTGACCATTTCCAAAAAAGAAGCTAGCTAGGTGATTAGATAGGAGAACTGAGTTATTTGACTAGAAATTCACTAAATCCAAAATCCACCTAGTGTTTCCGATCTGCTCTCATTCTGAGTGGAGCTTAGAGTTAACTGGTTAATAAATTTAGAGACTAGATTCCAACATACTGAAGGCTGAAAGAAATGAAGACCATTAATCACACATTTTCTTATTTTGTTAGTTGCTTCTCTTTGTAATCTCACTTAAAACTCAAATTTTCAAGAGAGCCGTCATACTTGGAAAAGGTTGGATAATCCTTAAGGTATCACTGAGTGCTTTGCTTTCCATAGTGTGGCTCCAACTAACCTTTCTATCTTAGTGCTTCACCCTTCCATATGTGAAGAGTTCATAATCAGTCATGCCCGTGACTTTAGATGAAGAAGTCATGTGCTTTCTTGCATCTAGATCTTTCTTACACTCTTCCCTTTAGACCTAGACTCTTTCCCCTCTTTTTAAAGTCCTGCTCTCTTCATGAAGTTTATCCTGACCATTCTAGCTTAGAGTGAATTCTGATGGCTGTATTTTTATGTGTGTTTATCTTTTATTTTCTCAGCTAAACTGAAAACCTGCTGACCTGGGATAAATGCCTAACACCAGGCATGCTGACAGATGATAAAAATAATTATCTCATTGATTAAACTAGTCAAAACTAAGAAATCCTTTCTTCCTTTTTTCTTCCTCTTTCTTTACTTCTATTGTAAATATTCTCAAGATTGCTACTGAGCACTGCGATTATTAAACATTTATTTATTTATTTGCTTATCTGTTTGTTTGACGGAAACACAGCTAGAGACAGAACACAAGCAGGGGGAGGGAGAGAGGGAGAAGCAGGCCTCCTGCCGGGCAGGGAGCCTGATGCGGGGCTTGATCCCAGGATTCAGGGATCACTACCTGAGCTGAAGGCAGATGCTTAATAACTGAGCCACCCATGCACCCCTAAATCTTTATTTATTTATATTCCAGAAGGAAGTAAAGAAAGGCAAAACATGGTTTTGCTTGTCTGCTTTCCAAGTTCCCTTAGTAAACACCCCCTTTTAAATACTTGTGTCCTTTCCCAAATGGCAACTGTAATAGACATAGTCATTTCTTCTGCCTTGCTGCCAGAGCTCTGAGTTTGTTCAGAAGGCAGGAGGGGTATCTGTCCTTTCCTGGTGTGAACCAGAAAAGAGTAACTCTATTCTTAGCTTTTGGGGTACATCCCAATGTCTAAGATAAACACAGTGGTCCCATTTCTATTGTGAGCAGGTTAGGGGACCCAATGCTGGCCAAAGACTCATGAGGGCCAATCTGCTGAAGAAGATTCTGAAAAAGATTCTTAAAATACAAGAAAAAGATGGTTCTTTTTTTCTACTGAACGCTGTTTGGTCCACATACAGTACCCTGAACTGCTGAACTTGACAGCAGTTTGAGGAAGAACCACAAAGCAGTAGAGCAGGAGCTCTGACATCCTAGGGTCCAGGAACTTGCCCTGTTATGGACTTCTTCTTGTGGAAGATAAGCAGTCCCCTTTTAATTTAATTAAAGCCAGTCAAGACAAGAGTTTCTCTTCCTTTCAGTCTAAAGCACCCTTTCTGGTACATACTACCATCTCAGAAATTCCTCATAAGCATGCTCTAGGCAGAAATACATGTTCTTGGCCTGAAAAGTTCCTAAGGAAAATAAGTGGAATTTATTTATTTATTTAAAAGATTTTATTTATTTATTTGACAGAGAGAGTGACAGTGAGAAAAGGAACACAAGCAGGGGGAGTGGGAGAGGGAGAAGCAGGCTTCCTGCTGAGTAGGGAGCCCAATGCGGGGATCAATTCCAGGACCTTGGGATCATGACCTGAGCCTAAGGCAGACGCTTAATGACTGAGCCACCCAGGTGCCCCAATATGCGGAATTTAAACAAGAATGATGGCTGCCTTAGAAGATGCCTATGTGGCTCTTCACCTGTGTATCTATCCTCAAAGACCTGGGCCAGTCTGACTGATGCTCAGGTACAGAGAATAGGGCAAACAGAGAGAGCACACAGTGGGGTAGAATTTTTTACTCTAGATTATAGGCCGTTGCAATGTAAGGAACCAAATAATTTCCACATATTGTAATAGAAGCTCTGGTTTGCTCTATCTTTTTCATTTTCTGTTCAGCTGTGAATAATTCATCACATTGTACTCTCCTTTTTCCTTCTCCCTTTACCTTTCTGCCAATTTAGGGTGTGTGTATATGTATGTGTGTGGTGACAGGATGGAAATACTAGATACAGGAGATGGGAGCGATGCACTTGCATAACATCAGTTTTTGATGTGCTGTTTCAGTAGGTATATATGAAAGACTTTTTCTTTGACTATGACTGCCAATTGAAAAAGAAGCCTATTAATACCTTCATTACACACTTCAACAGACCAAAGATTTTTATTACTCAACTGAATTAAAGGGGGGAAAGGATATCACCTATTAAACGCCAAATAAAGATGGAGGAGGAAATGTGAGATTTTACTTTGGACCATGATTTTTTGAGAAATGTCTAAGTCTCTGATTCTCCATTTTAGCGATGTGCCCTCATAAATGCTAAACTCTGCTGCCTGACTTCCCACCCAGTATTAATAAAATCCAGGGTGCCTGGGTGGCTCAGTTGGTTGAGCGACTGCCTTCAGCTCAGGTCATGATCCCGGAGACCTGGGTTCAAGTCCCAAGTTGGGCTCCCTGCTCGGTGGGAAGCCTGCTTCTCCCTCTCTCACTGCCCCTGCTTGTGTTCCCTCTCTGGCTGTGTTTCTCTGTCAAATAAATAAAATCTTAAAAAAAAAAAAGATAAAAAGCTTTAAAAAAAAAATAAAATCCAAAGTACACTTTTACAGGCTCACTGGGCAGAGAAGAGGAGGAGGTAGGAACACATAGTAAGGACAGATATTCTCATCTCTGATGAGAAAGGGAAATAGCCTGTGGCAAAAATGACACTGATAATTTCAGTAAAACTGTGCCAGAAGGGTGAGTAGGGTTAAAGTTACATCATTCTTCCTGTAATTTCAGCTCTCTGTTAAATAACAACTTTTAGTCAATGGGTCTTTCATAGTCCTGACTATGTGGGGAACAGCTGTTCAACTTTTACTAGACAGCTGAAGCCATGGTGTCTGAGAAAGTGGCAGAACCCACTAAGAGCTGAGGGCAGCTGCTGGCAGTTCATCATCTCCACACTGGAATGCTTCTTAGCAGAGTCACAAAGCTAATACTCAAAGCACAGGTGATAGCCAGGTTCCTGATATACCAGAAACCTTCAACAATGTAAAAAGGTTTAACAAAAACAGCAAAGCCATATGGACTTCAAGACTTGATCAGGAAAAGAGAATTAATTCTGAGGTCAACTGCTAGAGGAATAGGCAATTTTTACCCAGTTGCCTACTGTCTTTTCCTCAGAACTAATATATTTCTTCAGCATGTTTTTTTCTCAAACACTGCTCAGAAAAATATAACTCAAGTTGAAATTATAGCTTACTATTAAACATTTTTATAATTTTATTTATTCCTAGTATCCAAAAATTGCTATTTACAATAGTAAAAATTGTACCTCAACAAATTTATACTGTAGGATAGTAAGTGGAACTTGTTACAGCAAATGTGAAAAAAAACAGTAAAAACAAATCTGAGCTGCTTATCCAACTCTACTAACAATATTCATCCACATTTATAAAGACTTCTTTTCCTTAGCAAAAAGCTACATTATGAAGTAATAACTTAGTGAATCTGGAAATAAAGACAAACTAATAGAACCTTATTCATTTGAGTCTTACACACAGTACACTGAAAAGGCAGAGAACAAGGAAGAAGTTACATGTACTTCTAAACAGGGTATTCTGTTTACTTTCGGTATTACCTTACCAAAATTTCTGATTTATCTCCTTCTCTATTTTGCTTTCATTCCAATTGTCTAGCCTTATCTTTACCCTGTTATAACAACTGTTCTTAGAAATTATACCACATTAAGAATTGGAAAAGAATAATTCAAAACTAGCAAATATTTCAATATTCAAAATGAACAAGAAGACTCTATTTACATGTTTTAAAAAATTCAGATAATTTTTACTAAATTTTACTGGAAAATAAACAAAATTCAAATATTTCAGAGCAGCCCCATATACATTTTTAAGTCAGTAGTTAAAATAGAAGCCTACCTGTGAGAGGTGACGGTGATCCAACTGGTGTTGATGGATTTGATGGAAAACTACTGCTGGTATGGTCAGGAGAATAAATCTAACCAGAAAATAAAATATACATGTATCAATATGTGACAACAAGAAGAATGGAAATTCATTTGCATGGAGTTATTTTTATAATCTAAGTTGCCACCCTAAAACTCAGAGTGAAAAACTGGTTTCATCAATTTAGGACTATATCATTACATGAATCCTATATATAAAACTAGGATTAAAAAGTATATTCTAGGGGCACCTACCTGGCTCAATCAGTAGAGTGTGTGAATCATGAATTTGAGCCCCATGCTGGGCACAGAAACTTCTTAAAAAAACATATAACACATATAATAATGAGAGGAATAAACAGATTATGTCTATTTCTTTATTATCCCAACTGAAAATTATTTAGGTTTCTAACTGTTAGAACAAAAAAGAGAAGTGAGTATAGAGTTAACACATCTAATAAACAATTTTTCTTGGGATGCCTGGGTGGCTCAGCTTTAAGGTTAAGCATTTGCCTTCAGCTCAGGTCATGATCCCAGGGCCATGGGATCCAGCCCCACATCGGGCTTGCTGCTCAGTGGACAGCCTGCTTCTCCCTCTCTATCTGCTACTCCCTCTTCCCCCCTGCTGTGTGTTCTTTGTGTCAAATAAATAAAATCTTCAAAAAACCCCACAAAACCTAAAAAACAAACCCAACAATCTTTTTTAGATATATCATCCAAATAAGTGATATTCATTAAAAAATAATTATCTCGGGGCGTCTGAATGGCTCAGAGTGTTAAGCCTCTGCCTTCAGCTCAGGTCATGATCTCAGGGTCCTGGGATGAGCCTCACATCAGGATCTCTGTTCAGCAGGGAGTCCGCTTCCCCCTCTCTCTCTGCCTGCCGCTCTGCTTACCTGTGATCTCTCTCTCTCTCTCTCTGTCAAACAAATAAATAAATAAATTTTTTAAAAAAATTTAATTATCTCAAAAATAACTATTTTTGACAAGTCTTTAAAAACAATTTTAAAAGCCAAAGAAAGTAATTTTTTAGAATAGCTGTTCTTTCTCATTTAAAAAGTTCTCAGTTGGAGAGGCACCTCGGTGGATTAGTCATTAAGTGTCTGCCTTCGCTGGCTTGGGTTGTGTTCCCAGGTCCCCAACTCGAGCCCTGCATCAGGCTCCCTGCTCTTTGCTCTTTGGAAGCCTGCTTCTCCCTCTCTTTTTTTTTTTTTTAAAGATTTTATTTATTTGACAGAGAGAAACACAGCCAGAGAGGGAACACAAGCAGGGGGAGTGAGAGAGGGAGAAGCAGGCTTCCTGCTGAGCAGGGAGCCTGATGCGGGACTCGACCCCGGGTCTCCGGGATCATGACCTGAGCCGAAGGCAGTCGCTTAACCAACTGAACCACCCAGGCGCCCCTGCTTCTCCCTCTCTTACTCCCCCAGTTTGTGTTCCCTCTCTAGCTATGTTTCTCTCTGTCGAATAAATAAAAAGTCTTAAAAAAAAAAAAAAGTTCTCAGTTTGATCAACTACATTTTTGCCAAATTGAGTTTCAAATAATGTAGAATGTAAAATCAAACTTACTCCCAAAGGGTATTTTATCATTTTTGAGGAAAGTGGAAGAAACCCTGAAGTCTTTCCCAAAATGATTTGTGGATTTCACTTTCTAAGAGGTCCACCTCATTCACTGAGAGAAAACACACAGGTGCAGAAATTGGTGGGGAGGGCAATGCAGAGGGAGAGAGAGAATCTCAAGCAGGCTCCATGCCCAGCACATAGCCTCATGTGGGATCGACATAGGGTTGATCTCACCACCCTGAGATCATGACCTAAACTGAAATCAAGAGTTGGATGCTTAACCCATCAAGCCATCCAGGCACCCCTAATGGGATCCCCTTTAAAGAGTATAACATCTGAATGCATTTTGGTATTTTGGCTAAAAGTTTTGTTGCAATATTTTGTGTTTACTTCATGCTGCTAAAAAAATAGTAACAAAGCATGGTGACAAGTTTACCTAATTAAGCTTCAAATATTTTAAAAATCTCTTTAATCCAAGTACTAGAGTCCCTAAGAAGTTTTCTCTAGGAAATTCTATTTCTCTTCTATCACAAGCATAAGAAACCATCTCACATCTTAGCACTTAACTTAGGGTGGACAAATCAACTTATGTGGATGAACTGTGGTCAAACATTTTAAAAAGGAAAACTACTTGTGGGTGAAAGGAGTCATCCAACAAAAATACCCTTGTTCTGAATAAGCTTAGAGCTCTAATGTATTTAAAGAGGCCCAAATCATGGCAAACAAGGGGGTCTCAGCACTGGTTTTAAAGATAGCATAATACACTAAAAAAGTCAGATACTGGGACAGGCTCATGAAAAACAAAATTCCACAAGTCATGATCATTTAAACACAACAGCATTTATTTCTTAAAAAGAAGAAAGCACTAATTGAATTGCAAGCAGCCAGAAAGCCTATTTTCCTTTGACTACAAATGGATATACCTTACCACAAAGAAAATATACCAATTTGTATAATGTTACTAAATTCTAATTGCAAATGCCTTTAATCACCAACTCTCTTGAAACAGCCAGATCTAGAAGTCGTATATTCAAGTTAAAAAGCCATTTTGGGAAAGCAAAACTATCGAGACTTCAAAAGATGTTATGGAGGGACTTAGTAACAGGGAGGGTAGTATGTTGTATTAAGATCAATACTGTTGGTCTTAAAATTGTTACCTTGTAAAAAATCAGGATGCACAGGTGAAAATTAGCTTAAGGTCACATTTTTAGGAATAACTGATGTTAACTTTTTATTAAAAAATATTTTATTTATTTTATTTGACAGAGACACAGTGAAAGGGAACACAAGCAGGGGGAGTGGGAAAGGAAGAAGAAGGTTCCCTGATGAGCAGGGAGCCCAATGCGGGGCTTGATACCCAGACCCTGAGATCATGACCTGAGCTGAAGGCAGATGCTTTAACTGACTGACCCACCCTGGCGCCCCCTGATGCTAACTTTAGTGAAATATGTGTTAACTATAATATTGGTAAGGGAGGGAAGAGTTGATAATATTGAGGGTGGGTGGATGAGCAGTGAGAAAAGTTTCAGTTCCATGCAAAACTTTATTATCAAGTAGACCAACCTGCTGTAAAGATTGACAGTATGAAAGCACTGGAGAAACAGCACTGCCTCTCTGTCATACCCTCCTGGTTTTGTTGTGTTTCTTCATAGCGCTTACACTGATCCTTAACTGTCGAAACTTGTTTACTTCTTTCATTATCTGTCTCTTACCTTTTCTCCTAGAAATGTATGCTCTAAAAGAGCTAGGCCTTTGTCTTATTCAGACAAAATCTGAATTATACAGATTTGCAGTAGCTTCAGATTCTACAACAGTGATGGTAAATATATACTTGTGGGAAGAATGATTATTATCCTTGTGAGAAGTTACTATGAGTATTTCTTTTAAATCACTGGATATAATACTTGGACTCCCTTTCTCTTTCATGCTTCCAGTTTATTAATGTAGATTTCCCTCAGAGCTCTAGTCTCAGTTTTCTTTTCTATCTACCTGTGTTTCATCCCTTGGTGATATTATTTCTGAAAGTATCAACTATGACATCTCTATGAATGATTACTAAGTTGACATTTCTATGCATACATTGGTTGCTGGACTTCTCCATCTGGACATACTCTTTCACTTCAAGCTCAATATGCCAAGACAAACTTTGCATCACTGCCCCTAAGCTTCCTACCCTTTCCATCTCTACTCTTCTGTTTCCTGTACTTCAGGACTAGCATGCTCATGGTCATCAAATCCACTCTCTCTCCCCTGCCCATGCTTCCCCCTCTACCCTTCCCACCATGATACCTGCAATTCTCTATGTTTCTGGAATAGGAACACATCTTTCTCACCACTGGGACACTACTTTAAACCTTTATTAGAACTTATGGATGGATTATTTAAGTCTTTATATTCCTAGTTACTCCCTGCTCCTTTTACCCCATATATAATTGCCTGAGCTACTGTCCTGAACAAAGTTTTAAACAATCAAATCCCATGCAGTACAATTCCTATTGCTTAATAAATAGAACAGAATGACATTTGTTGTCTTCCATAATCTGGTCAAAAAATATCTTTCTACCTTATAACCTACTTATAAACATTATGTACCGTATAATCCAAACAAAAGATGTATTTTTTTTCATTTTCTGAATACAGCTTGTCCTTTCAAAAATGACTATTTTTATTTTTTTTAAAGATTTTATTTATTTGACAGAGAGAAACACAGCCAGAGAGGGAACACAAGCAGGGGGAGTGAGAGAGGGAGAAGCAGGCTTCCTGCCAAGCAGGGAGCCCGATGTGGGACTCGATCCCGGGTCTCTGGGATCATGACCTGAGCCGAAGGCAGTCGCCCAACCAATTGATCCACCCAGACGCCCCTAAAAATGACTATTTTTTAAAAAAATTTCTCCCTGATGGAATTCTACAGCACATGATAGCCCAGCTCAAGTGTTACCTCCCCATTTACACTCATCTTTACCTCCTTTACATTCTTGGAATAATTTTACTTTCTTGGTCTTTTACTTCACAGTATGTTCTACATGAACATTTTTTGTATAGTTGTCACATTTTCTCTCCTTGACTGTAAGCTCTTTGAAGGCAGAGACCTTAAAATGTTCTACATTGAATCCATCATTGCCTATCACTGTCTTATACAAGTAGGTGCTGAATAATTTAAAAAAAAAAAAAAAAGCTGGAGCACCTGGGTGGCTCAGTCATTAAGCATCTGCTTTCGGCTTGGGTCATGATCTCCGAGTCCTGGGGATAGAGCCCCACATCAGGCTCCCTGCTCAGCAGGGAAGCCTGCTTCTCCCTCTTTCACTACCCCTGCTTGTGTTCCCTCTCTAGCTGTGTTTCTCTCTGTCAAATAAATAAATAAATAAGATCTTACAAAAAAAAAAAAAGAAAAGAAAAAACTGGAGTAAAAACTGCACTTGAAATCTGCTATGGCTACTCTTCGATAAACAGCAAGACTCAGTAAATGGTAGTATTTCTTAGTATTTACATAATGGGGTTAAGTAACACAAATACTAAAGGGGGTTAAGAGATCGTGTTACAAAGGTAAACTCATATACAAATCAGTTTTATGGTATAAGCTTTGAGAACAATGATATGGTGATGTTCTTCGACTATTTCTGAGAATCAGTGTTGATGTATTAAGCTGTTCATACACTCTTAGGCAGGCATGAGTATAAATAGACTATCAAGACAATGAAATGAGGGCTTTAAAAATCACCGTAAAAACGTGTCAAATATAAAACGTATCAAGTATAAAAATATATAATTTTGGTGTTTTTTCAAAAACAGCTTCTCCATTTGCATAATAAAAGGCATTTTCTCCACTCACCCATCATATTGTCTAGTTCTCCTTTGCCCTAAATTAAGGTGATGACAGACAGAATTGTTATTAATATCTTTCCTGAACTGACAGATAGCCTGGCAAATTACAGGACTTTTTCTTGCCCCTTCTACTTTCATAAAAAGGATGGGTATGTGGGGGTTGCCTGGGTATGTCTGTCAGTTAAGCATCATCTGCCTTCAGCTCAGGTCATGATCAAGTTCTGTATCAGGTTCCTTGCTCGGTGGGAGCCTGCTTCTCCCTCTGCCTGCTGCTTCTCCCTGTCTGCTGCTCCCCCCACCCCCACTTGTGCCTGCTCTCTCTGACAAATAAAATCTTTAAAAAAAAGAATGGGTTATGTGGGGCAAGGAGGAGCAACACAACATTAAAAAAAAAAAGAAGTAATAAAGCCTTTTAGATCACAGATCATTTCATTAAACTTCACTTCTGTATGTTTTTCCTGTCACCAAACCACACACAAATTAAACTTATGCTATAGAAATTATTGTTACTTTAAGAAATTCTAAAATTAGACTTTATTTGACAAAGAACATTCTAAATCAGGATTTCATTACTCTTGTGCTTTCTGACCTTAAAGAACACCTACACTGACGTTTGAAAGAAAAAAAAAGTCACTTAAAAATGGAGATGGGAGTGGTTTAGAATGTAAAGCATAAACACAAAGTAAGGAACTCATTCAGCATGCAGTCCATGGTCCTCATACTGTTAAATGACCAATGATGAATAACTCCCAATACCTTCTGCTAGGCTTAAACGGTAATATGCCTCATTTTACTGCAACAAATGAGGCTCCTCCTCCTATCAGTCATGGTCCGTTCCAATCAGCAGGGTGCCAATAAGCCAGAAGCTAATGAAAAGGGCCTCAGACAAAAAAGAAACAATGAAGGGCTCCCAAGCCCAACCTTGGAACTGTGAGCCCAATTTTTTAAACACTACAGTGCACATTTCAGTTAATCTTTATTATGCTAATGTTATTGAGTCTAAGGAACAAAAAAACTTATTTCATGAATTACTTTTAAACGTCAACTTCCCTGAATTTTCTTTTCTTTTGTTTGAGACTACTGACCATTTAACTATCCAGATTAATAGACACTCTCTCTCTCTTTCTCTCTCCTTTGCTTGGAGGTAGAAATCAAAATATAAATTATCACAAAGAAGTCTGATATAATCAACAAAGTTAAACAGTCCTCTTGTTTGATCTCCTCTAAATTAAAGACCAAGTGTTTTGATATGGTATTAGGCATTGAAATAAACCAGATGTTTCTTCCTCTATATAACTCTCCATGGGCACAATCTTAAAGGGTTATTGTCTGGCAAATGTTCAGGGAAACACATCAGAAATGGCACAAATACCCAGATTTTCCTTTCCTTCTATCCACCCTAGTTTATTATCTAAACTAATGCATAATCCACAGGGCTTTGGGAACTTTGTGTAAATACTTTCATGTACAATTCTCTTTCTAGCTATCCTGAGATTAAGACCACAATTATCCTGGCTTAAACCTAAAATAAAGGAACCTTTGCAAATGCATTATCTGGCCTTACATGTTTAATCACAGTATTCTGTGTGCTCTTTAATACCTAAACTAAAGAACAAAGGTTGTACTCTGTGATGTTTCACACATGAAAGACCTTCTAAGACATATATCAGACGACTGGGGAGCTAGAAATAACTTCTAATGATAAGAAGTTCTAATTCTCCATCTAAAACTAGATGCTATATTAAAAATGTCATATTCTAAAGAATTTAAAATTTCAAAATACCTATAGTCACCATTTCCAAAGATCTGTAATACCTAACATAAAATTCTGACATGCAAGTTAGTCTCTCAAATGTAATCCTCAGAAAATTCCTTCTTCTCATCTCTTCTAATCCTTCCTACTCCCCATGCAAAGTTTTTGTTTTTCAGTACAGTCTTTGAGCACTAAAGTGAATATGAGTCTGTAATGGAAGTTGGAGAAAGAATGTGTTTTGGAGAGGTGTCGGTGGGGAAGAGGCAGTAGATGCGTTGCAGGAAGGGATTTCAAGTGTGCACACGATGGCATGCGGTGATGGAGCAGATGGAATGCATCACCATCAGTTTTGACAGAAATGATTTATGGAATGACCTGGCTGCTCCTGCCTAGTAATAACATAGGAAGACAGAGCTGAGTTTCCATGACAACCAAAGCCCACCCACTAACTAGATTAAACATTCTTCCCTGGCTTCCACTCACGGAGATTTTGGATTTTTTTTTTTTTTCCTAATGTCAACTGGTTTGGTTAGTATACTGGTCATAATATGGGAAAACAGTCAACTACAAGAAGGGGAACTGAAAGGAGGAAGCCTGAAGGACAACCACTGAGAACATGACAAATCCTTACCTGCCTACCTGCCAAGGTTCTTTTACAGAAGTTTTCCTTGTGTAAATAAAAGACCTTTGAGAAAAAAAAGCCCCCCAAATGCAATTACTTTTTAAAGGTGACTAGAACTGAAAGTTCAAAGTTCTTTGTCCTCCTACATGTGAAATATCTGCTATTGGATTCTTTCAGGATCAAGAGGAAATATGGCAACTCAATCAAATTCCTGGGAGGCACTCAGATTTAATATTACAGAATTTTATTTCTAAGCAGATAGTTTTCATCAGGTGGGAATAAGTCCAGAAAAAGTAGGCCCACTTCCTTTAATCTTCATCAACACCCCGTGAAACCACAGTCACTGTAGCATTTCTCTTTCCAGAGAAACAGTAGTGAAGATA
Source organism: Spilogale gracilis (assembly GCA_004023965.1). Taxonomy (NCBI): domain Eukaryota; kingdom Metazoa; phylum Chordata; class Mammalia; order Carnivora; family Mephitidae; genus Spilogale; species Spilogale gracilis. The sequence goes on from PITA01007159.1 coordinate 29,224, forward strand.
GTGGGATCCAGGTTCTTACCTAATATATATGGGCTTTACCCTTCCTAGCTTGGTGATCCCTAGGACAAACTACTTAATCTTTCTGAGCTGAAGTTACTTAACCTTTTAAACCCTAGTTCCTCATCTGTAATGTGAGGATAATAATGCCAACCTCACAGGGTTTTCTTGAGGACTGAATGAAACAAAGCACATAAATGCTTACATTTACTGAGTTCTATTTTTTGTGGGGTGCTCCACTATGTGGTAGATGAGTTTGCCTTGGCTTTATTTCTCAAGAAACTTGTACTGGGATGCAGAGGAAGGTTTATTTACAGAAACTTTACACAGAGGTTTATCTTCTTAAATATTTAATTTCTGCTTCCTCGACTCACACATTAAGTGGTTTGCCTTCCCCAGGAAGAACAGTAAATGTGTCTGATAAAGTTAACTGCACTTCATAGAAAATTTTAAGACAACTCTGTGGGAATTCTGAGAGGCATACCATTCAAGGGGAAAAGAAAAGAAAGAAAAGCCTAGGGAGAAAATTCAGAAAGTACAAAGCAGAGTGCCTCTTTTAAACAATAAGATTTGGAGTCTTTGTGAATTACTGGTAAATGCTCTCCCAAAAGAATTCTGAAAGAAGGGATTTCAGTTTTAATGTTTTAAGGATCAGCTACTAAAACAATCATTGCTTTGTCATTAATGTCCTGAGGTGATATAAACTAGCTGCTCAAGAAAATACTATGGGATTCTTCAAATCAGTTTTACTCATGTTAGCATGAGTTCTTCAAGAAATCTCGCTTTTTTGGGGAAGACTCTCCTACTTCTTGAATGAATCAGTTGTAGATGATTGTTTTTCCTTTTAAAAAATATGTAAAATTGGGGCGCCTGGGTGGCTCAGTTGGTTGAGCCACTGCTTTCAGCTCGGGTCATGATCCTGGAGACCCGGGATCGAGTCCCACATTGGGATTCCTGCTCGGCGGGAGGCCTGCTTCTCCCTCTCTCAGTCCCTCTGCTTGTGTTCCTTCTCTAGCTCTGTTTCTCTCTGTCAAATAAAGAAATAAAATCTTAAAAAAAAAAAAATGTAAAATTGGGCGCCTGGGTGGCTCAGTGGGTGAAAGCCTCTGCCTTCGGCTCAGGTCATGATCTCAGGGTCCTAGGATCCGGGCCAAATCAGGCTCTCTGCTCAGCAGGAAGCCTGCCTCCTCCTCTTTCTCTGCCTGCCTCCCTGCCTACTTGTGATCTCTCTGTCAAATAAATAAATAAAATCTTTTAAAAAATATGTAAAATACTTTTTGCTTAAGAAAAATTTCTTATGAAGGCACTTTCTTCTGTGGAACAGAAGAATAACTGAGTTGTCTTTCTTGGTTCCACTTGACTTATTTAAGTGGGCAACTCACTAAGTATGTATTTAAAACTAATGGGTGCCTGGGTGGCTCGTTGGGTTAAAGCCTCTGCTTTTGGCTCGGGTCGTGATCTCAGGGTCCTGGGATCGAGGCCTGCATAGGGCTCTCTGCTCAGCAGGGAGCCTGTGTCCTCCTCTCTCTGCCTGCCTCTCTGTCTACTTGTGATCTCTCTCTGTCAAATAAGTAAATAAAATCTTTAAAAAAAAGAAAAACAACTAATAAATAAATTTAACAATCTCAGTAATTTCTGCTTTAGCTCTAAAAAATCCCAGATTTCTTTTTCTATCTATGTGTTCCATTATACCAAAGACATGTTTAAATTGAAATTAGAACAGGTCTTGTGGGGATAGGGTAGGAAGGTGATCTTCTGAGTTATTTTAAGGGCAGCAAGAATTGATACACACTGAGAATGGCTCTAACAGAGATATGAAGTTGACAGTTTTGTAACTACACCCTTTAACTATGACACATACTGTCCACAAAATAGTACCACTGTGTTCAGCAGTGTAAAACTCATTCAGCAGAATAGGTAAAATCAATACTCACAGATGCCAAAGCCTTTCCAAGTGCATCACCTGTCTGTGAGCTTCCAGCAGCTGTCCCTCTGGTTCCTGAATATTACAGGTAGAAAACAAATCAAGAATTTTAGCAGGCAGGCATGATTGTTTCCCTCTTAGCATTCTGCATGATTTAAGAGTGTTCTCTACCATAATCTCACTCGGTGCAGCAAATATTGTGTTTATGTTACACTTAATAAGCTAAGTTAAAGATGGGTTTGGTATCAGTTTCTACATTAATGAAAATTAAAAAGTTTTTCTTCCTTTCTTTCATTTTAAAACTCAATACTAAAAAATATATTCAAAGATGTGTGGTTCGCTGAAAATCCCCCAAGTAGGTTTTAGGGAGTTTTGCCAACCCCCCAAAAAGCTCACCTAGAATGCTATCTGATCCATTGATGGGAGGAGTATGTGAAGCAGCAACATAAGGCGAACTGCTGGTACTGCCACGATGGAAGCTAGACATTGGTGGGAGACTCGTGTTTATGTCTGTTGGTGAAACTGAGTGTGGAGGATAGCTCTAGAGAAAGGGGGAAAAAGACATTATCTATTAAATACATCTTCTGAATAATATGCACATATAACTGGACAACTACTATGACAGGTCAAAAAGAACATTACAAGTTAGCAGCTGAAGAGCACTACTATTGTCATTTACTTTTTAAAACACAAGTTTTGGCAGAATCAAATCTTACACTTGTAATCCAAAGAGAAACACAAGTGAGGACAGAGTGTTGCTGCATCCTAGTCATGTGTTACAACCTACCAAGCGGTCATGTGAATGAAGGCTGCCGTAACTACTGGATTGAGACATGTGGGAAGTGGAGGTCCCCAGAATTCCACCAAAACCAGGCTGGCTCATCCCATTTGATGAACTCCAAAGGTCAGAAGAATTGTGGGTCCCATCTAAGATGAAAAGATAAATATACAATTTTCCTTAGGTAAAATTTATTTTGATGATGATATAAGAACTCGAAAGGATATCCTCCAGATACTTTTCCCCTCCCCTTTCCAACACAGTTTTCTTTCTATTTCTTCCCTCAACTACTATTTAAAAAGAGGGAATAAAGCTTTACAGTTGGAGGGGAAAAAAGATAATCTAAACTGTAGTAGGTAGGTTGTTCTAAAAATCTTGGAAGATTTAAATTTATATCAAAGAGGATAATATGGGATAGGGTGGATTTAATTTTGGTTAAATGGTATAATCATAAATATACAAAAAAATTCTTTACAACAAGCAATGTACATTATATGAAACATTCTGAAACTGTAGAATAAAGTTTCTCTAATAGTGAACATAAGTAATTGATAATGACTTTATTTTAGTCAGACTTCAAATGAAATGTGTTAGTAATGATTTCACTCACCAGTGTAAAGTCAAGGAAGCGTTTATGTAGTGATTTATTGCTCCCACAGTATATGCTTCCCATAGTCCAAAACCACGGGAGACCAAATAAAGATGATTTGCTAGACATGAATTAAAGGAAATGCAACACTTTTTCTCTCTTAACAAGTCTTATTCTGTTCTTTGATATTCACTATTTATATAGATCATGCTAGGGGTGATAAGAGTTTATAATTTAAATAAGAAACAAAAATTATTACTATCTTTCATTCGTTTAAATTCTAAAACTTAAATTCTATTAATTCTACTCATTTTTCTCAACTGAAGTCCTTTATAAATGTCATCAATACTAGATGGGATACTCCATTGGTTTGTTGGACAGCTCAACAATATTGCTATCAGCAATAAATAGCTTTAGAAATTTTAAACCTAAATTTTAATTTACTTTGGTCACAAACACCTAGATAAATAACAACTGAATTCCTGTGTAGGGTATTCTCTTTCCTCACAATCTTAAAATATTAGGTAATCTAGGACTAACAAGTATTTGGCAGTACTTACCTTGCATAAAGAAAGTGCTAGCAAACATACTGGTTGGTGGCTTGGGAGATGGATAACTAGGAGATTCACGGTTGAAATCATCTGAATTTGGGGATGGTGCATATACCTCAAAATTAAACAGGAAATTTAATTAAAATGTAAATGACTATGATATTTATAACTTATGTAAAATGAGTGTTACATTTCATAAAGGGCCTAAAAAGGCCTAGCTAATATCTATAAAGGGCTGCCATAAATCCAAAGAAACTAAATCCACATATGTAATAATCTAATTTGGTTACTATCTACATATTTGTTTTTAGCTGACTACTAGAGAAAAATACTACTCCCAATATTCCCATACTGCATATTTTGTGTGATAATTACACTAGGTGGTTGAGTAGACTCATAAAGGTTGACTTTGCTTACAAAACACAAATCCACATAGGCTCATGATTCAAAATGTGGTTGTGGAAACAAGTGTCTTTAGAATACACCATGAAATAAACTTTGGGTTCATAAATTTCATTTTTTTTCACTGTCAAAAGATTTATCAAAATCAAAATGAGTTAGATTAAAGGTTACTATACTTTGTTATTATTAAAGGATAACCATAAAAGACCCACAGCAAATTTTAAGAAGCTTGCTTAATTTACTAGGGTTAGCAAAATTCTGCTGAGGGATTTCAATTTCAAGTAAACTTTTATGCCTGGCACACCTTTAAGAAAAATCTTATTTAGGGGTGCTTGGGTGGCTCAGTCGGTTGAGGGTCTCACTCAGGTCATGATCTCAGGATCATGGGATCAAGCCCAGCCCGGGCTCAGCACTCAGCACAGAGTTTGCTTGAAATTCTCTCCTTCTCGCTCTCTCCCTTCCTCCTACTCATCTGAATGCGAGTTCTCTTTCTCTCTCTCTCTCAAATAAATAAAATCTTAAAAAAGAAAAAAGAAAAATCTCAATTTTCCAGAGCAGTATTAATTTCCTCTGGTACCTTTGCTTCAGATAAACTATGAACATTTTGAATTGGCAAATGGCCAACATTGCCATTTCTCTACAAAACTAAATGGGCAGCTAAATAACCTTAATAATCAAAACATGATAAAACCATTCTCATGATTACTAAAATCAAGAAGGAAAACAAATAAACAACAATTAAAGTGATGCATGCTCTGTAAAAGCAAAAGTAAACCAAGAGGCAGGAAGAATGGAAAGGTGTCCTATTGTGAACAGTGTAGGAAACATATTGCTTTTGTTCAGTTTGATAAGGGTACAATCTATTAAATGTCACTCCAAAATACAAATCCTAAGTATTCACTTAGGATTAAGTGGAAGAAAGTAGCTACCTTGTTAAAATTATGAAGCATGTATAAAAAATCACACACATATTTTTGACATAGCATAGAAAATTTCCGGAATTACACATAAGAAACTTATGGACTTTGGGTGCCTGGGTGGCTCAGAGGGTTAAGCCTCTGTCTTCGGCTCAGGTCATGATCTCAGGGTCCTGGGATTGAGGCCCACATTGGGCTCTCTGCTCAGTGGGGAGCCTGCTTCCCCCTCTTTCTCAGCCTGCCTCTCTGCCTATTTGTGATCTCTCTGTCAAATAAATAAATAAAAATCTTAAAAAAAAAAAAAAAAAGAAAAAAAGAAACTTATGGACTTTGAATTGGGGAGGAAGACATTTACTTTATGTCCTTCCACATAGGCTGGTATTTTACCCTGAACATGTCTATGCACTAATAAAAAAGTTGAGGAAGCATACACTGAGATTAAAATGTAATCCAAAATTTTATTTACATATACTATTATTTATATTCATTTATTCTTCCTCTGAGGCATTAACTAACTATAAAGACTCTTGACAAATCACCTAAGCTTCCAACACTCTATTTCCTCATGGGAAAGATGGTGCTAACAGTACTTGCATCGGGGGTTAATGGGAAAATCAGATGAGATAACACATATACAATGCTTAGCACAGTAAGCACTAAGTATCAGCTAACAGTATCTCAATCATTTCTGTCATTCTTCTAGGAGTTGTTATTCTCAAAATATTGTCCTTGTTCAGTTCTTGAATGCTGTTCCTTATAATTTTTGTCTGCATGATCCTACTTATAAATACAATTATTGGTAAATAAAAGATTAAAAAGTCTATTTTTACTCTTCTTCCTAGTTGGCTTCATACTAGCACAGGTGTTTCTTTTCAATAGACCGGCATTTAGGTTAGTTTCCTCTCATATCCCAGAGGTAAATATTGCACACTTATGGTACCCGAGAAGTTTGAGACAAGATGGATTCCTAAGAACTACCTAGAAAGACCCTAGATAAAAGGAATATGGCAGATAAAATGTGTTTTCTTCCCCATTGCACGTATTGTGTATTTTTCTAGTTTAGTGCTATTATATAATATAGTGCCAGAGTGAAATAACTGGGTATATACAAGTATGTGTTCAGAATGAATGTGTACAAGTGTGTGTTCAGAAACTTTCCCCCAGGAAAAGTTTTCAGGAAAGGAATATTGCACTTTTTTCTTTTAATCAAGTTTCAGTATCTAAACTTAGCCACAGCTAGCTGTCCTCTGTCCTCTTTACAACAAAGATTTTTCCAAACTAGGTTGAAAATACAACGAAGAATAAAGTAAATCCAAAGACCCAGCAAGAAAATAAAAATGAGATAAAATTTAGAAGAGAACATTAGAACATATGCTTCTTGGGTGCCTGGGTGGCTCAGTGGGTTAAGGCCTCTGCCTTCGGCTCAGGTCATGATCTCAGGGTCCTGGGATAGAGTCCCTCATTGGGCTCTCTGCTCAGCAGGGAGCCTGCTTCCGGCTCTCATTCTGCCTGCCTCTCTGCCTACTTGTGATCTCTCTCTCTCTGTCAAATAAATAAATAAATAAATAAAATCTTTAAAGAAAAAAGAAAAAGAAAACATACGCTTCTTGTCACAAATGCTTTTTTTTTCTTTACAAATGCTTCTTTACTATATATACCATCACAGATCTCAAAGTATGAAATACAAAATTCTCTGATTCTATCCAGGTTATAGACTGAAACAGTATGTAAGCCTCCAAACTTATGGAAATAAAATCCAGTTTTGGGGCACCTGGGTGGCTCAGTTGGTTGCGTGACTGCCTTCAGCTCAGGTCATGATCCCAGACAAGTCCTGCATCAGGCTCCCAGCTCGACAGGAGGCCTGCTTCTCCCTCTCACTCCCCCTGCTTGTGTTCCCTCTCTCACTGTGTTTCTCTCTGTCAAATAAATAAATAAAATCTTAAAAAAAAAAAAATCCAGTTCTGATGTGTCATCTTACATACAAATAAAAACTTATATAATTTGTCAGTTCAAATGCATACTTTGTCAGTTTATATTTATTTATCCTTATTCCGATTCAATTCACTGTATTCCATATATGATATATTACACTTTAAAAAACTTTAAATGTTTGCAATTATAAAAGCAAATAAAGGATAAACCTGACTGTACTGATTTATAAATCACAGTTAAATAAAGGAGAATATGCAGATCAGATAATGGTTAGTGATCGCTGACAGGGAAAACAAGAAAACCAAGATAAACCACACAAAGCAGAAGAGACTGGCCTATTTGTATATAAAAATTTCAAGCTGTGTGGAAAAAACAGGGCTCATATTAGAGGTAAAGTTTTTTAATGTTAGTCTTTGTAAACAGACTCTGAAAAAGAATAAATGGACTCTTAAAAGACAGATCTCATAAATGAAGATGGTGAAAACTCTAAGCTATTAGAAGTTTATCATTTATTTACTAACACAGATTTAAAGCTTTTAATCATAATAAAAATGTTTTGAAAAATACCGTTCTCAAAGAGGCCCATCTAACAGCATTTTTAACACCAGCCAAATAACTTAACTTTTGGTATCTTAACCATAGCTTGCAAAAACATAGATGCAATGTTATGAAGCAGCAGTTGTGCCAGTCTCAATTTTTCAGATCAAAGAGTTCTTGCGGCAAAGCACAACTGATGTGGTCTCGAGGACTTTATTAACTCCAGATGTAAGGAAATAGTCAGCCAATTCCACAAAAAGAGCAAGTCTCTTTTAGTTACAATCAGTACTGGCCACAAATTAAAACCAGACTGCTTATGTCATCTGATCACCTGCACATAGATGCCAGTTTTTCTACCCCCTGGTTAATGATCTAATCATACGTTTACATTTTAAATATGATTTTGTATCACAACAAGCAATCTTAAAATTAAGAGAAAGGAATATATATGCTTTAAGATGATTAAAATCTATCAGGAATCAAACTATTTAAAAGAGAAACAGAGGGGCATCTTGCTGGCTCAGTTGGTAGAGCATGTGACTCTTGGTCTTGGGGTTATGAGTTCGAGCCCCACGTTGGGTCTGGAGATTACTTAAATGAGGTGGGTTTTTTTTTTAAAGATTTTATTTATTTATTTGACAGAGAGAGAGAGAGATCTCAAGTAGGCAGAGAGGAAGGCAGAGAGAGAGGAGGAAGCAGGCTCCCTGCTGAGCAGAGAGCCCGATGTGGGCCTCGATCCTCGGACCCTGAGATCATGACCTGAGCCGAAGGCAGAGGCCTTAACCCACTGAGCCACCCAGGCGCCCTGGGGATTCCTTTAAAAAAAAAAAAGTACAATTACAATTAGAAAAAGGTACAAGTAAGTGATTTAAGATATCCCATTAAAATGTGGTAGATATTTAGAACTTTTCTTTAGAATTCTAACTTCCATTTCAGAATGTCAGGCTCAGAATTGTTATCATGGGACTGTCTGTCTTCTTTCCCAAGCACTTATATTTTATCCTCTAGGAACTGTGATGAGAGAAATTTTGAGTGTCTGGTGAACAGAACTATACCATTTATTCCAAATTGAATGAATACAAATGAAAATCTAAGATATCTCCCTGTTAAGTCTGGCTGACGGAACAAATCCACATCAGTATCTTTAATGGCCTCATCTCATCCTACCCAAACTTACCTAAATGTGACAGCACTTCAGGGATGAATATTTATAATTACTCTTTATAGTGACTACACAATTATCCTTGGGATGTTTTAGCTTATTCAACCAATTGGAGTCAAGTTAACAAAAACATTCCCTTTTACTTGCTTGGACAATTCAGTTTAGTCATATGGATAACTCCAAATTCAGGGCAGATCACTCTCGGTCTAGCTCTAAAGGAGTTCTGCAGTGTGTTCTTGATTTCAATGCATCCTTCCTGTGATTAATCCCTGAAAATATATCCCTGTCAGGCAGGGAGCCATAATAATTTTCTGATAATTACTGAGAAAAGATGCAAAGAAGTAGTAGCTTTTGCTAAAAAGATAGGTTTTCCTTTTTCATTTCATTTTTGTTTTTTAAACTCTTGTCACAATCAGTGATGGGTTAAAAGACGAGGTCATTCCCCATGCCTTTAAAAATAGATCCATAGCTTGTGTGGTGGCTGATATTTTTAAACATCCCAAATGATGAGGAGATGAGTTGGGAATTTTCCTTAGCATGTGAGAATAGCTATAAATCTTAATTAAGATACCCTTCCACAGAAAATGAGAGGAATGCTTTAGATGAGCACTATCCAACAGAGGTTTCTCTGATGATGAATATGTTCTACATCTGTGCTATACAACGGAGTAGCCACTGGTTACATTTGTCTATTGAATACTTGAAATATGAATAGTACAGCTGAGGAACTGAGGTTTTTTTTAAGATTTTATTTATTTTTTTGACAGAGAGACACACAGTGAGAGAGTGAACACAAGCAGGGGGAGTGGGAGAGGGAGAAGCAGACTCCCCATTGAGCAGGGAGCCTGATGTGGGGCTTGATCCCAGGACTCTGGGATCACGACCTGAGCTGAAGGCAGACGCTAATGACTGAGCCACCCAGCTGTCCAAGGAACTGAATTTCTAATTTTACTTTAATTAAATAGTCTTATGTGACTAGTGGTTACTATACTGAACAACATAGGTTTAGATCATCTTTCCTTGCTCAGTTTAGAATTACATAAATTATTTTGAAAGAAATATTCTTCGAGTCCAAAGCCTATGAAAACCCAAATCAACCTAAACAGTTAAACAATTTAGGAGTATCTTCACCTGATTTGGAAAAGAGAAAGATAGAGGAGCTTATCCATTTTCTGAACATTCTCTAATACAGTAATTACTATCAAGATTTCATTATGTTTAGGCTTCCATTAGCTCTATTGTCAAGATGATTTTGAAAAGCAGTTTTCTTTAAATTCCAACAAGTATCATTAAACACTTTAATACATGCTAACACGAACCTCCAATATGTAAAAAGTTTAAGATAATAAGAAAAATAACCTTCAGCAGTCTTTATCAACTTATCAAAATAATAGAACAGAACATTTGACTAATTTACCCTACCAACATAATTTCAAAATAAAAGGGTAATATTATATACAGGAAAATCCACTTAATTTACCTTATTTTTATATAACTATATTTTGTTATAGTTAAAAAAAATATATATTTTATAAATATATAAATAAAAAAATATATATATTGTTTAACTATATATAGTTAAACAATAAAAATTTCACAAGGTATACCTGAGTACCTAAAAACCTGGAAAAAACTAGGTCACTGGAAAAAAAGAAAACCACAACCCAAATCAAACCCTATCTTTAAGAACTGTAATTAAACCTCGGGGGCAGTAATTTTTAAGATATGCATGTTTAAAGGTCAACACTTAACAATTAAGAAAAACTAGGTAATTATTATAAGTATTTTTTAGTTATTCCTGATTAACTTATTGAAGTTCCTCACACAGTAATACAAACAATAGTTTCTACTTCTGAATTTTCATAAAAAGAGGCTGTTTAAAGAGTAAATAAAATTTTGGCTTTAAGAATTATACTGATTCAGACAGGGTGCTAGATAGGTGTTAGAGGAAGTTCAAGAAATTTCCTAAAAACAATTCCCTATTGATTTTTCTGATCATTTTAGATCCATTATTCTCTGAATACTAATCTAACATGTAAACTCAAGTACAAAGCATCTTTAACCTAAATGGCAAAATTTTGAAGTTTCTGAAATTTAGGTCTTTCCAATTTCCTTGTTCCTTCTCTAATCAAAACTAAAAGAAATAAAACCCCAAAGAAAGACATTGGGGAGGGTATGTGCTATGGTGAGTGCTGTGAATTGTGTAAGACTGATGATTCACAGACCTGTAAATAATACATTACATGTTAATTAAAAAAGACATTAAAAATTTTAAACAAATCTTCGAAATCACTAATTTAAGAATTTTCCAATATCTAGGAATATTTAGATAACATTTGATAAATATTTCAATGTTTTCAGTATTTTATTATTACATAAAAATAGAAGTTTTGCCACTTTGCCATAAAGTCCAATCTACTAATGGAGTTTTTATGGTAATTCCAAGCCTAAGGAGGAAAATATTTAGACAGTTTCTGTATCAAATACCATAAGAACCAAAACCAAAGGCATCATAATGTAAAATTTCTGAAGTACAAGGACAAACTCAAGCACATACAAGCCATCTCTATGGAGGATTTGTTTTACCTAATTAGCCTACTAAAAACACAACTGGAATTTCTGTAAAAGGATAAAAATACAAGTTTTTATTTTCGACAGTTTCATAAGTAAAAGGATCAATGTCTTTTCCCAAGAATTCTCAGAGACATGTTTAGGGGTGAAATGAAGTAAAATTCCCTAATAAGAAAACAAAATTCTAGTTTTCAGTACAAAGCAGCTTAAAATCAATTACTAAGTTCTGCTGTCTACAAGTATAGTTGGATATTACTGGTTTTCAGTTGTGAGAAAAATATCTTATGAAGTCAAGCACATTTTTATTAATCTTAACATCACTGGGCATTTTTCACCTGCTCCTTTTATAACTGTTATCATTGTCATAATGACGACAGCTTTTCATGAGAGATATAAACTATGGAATTTTTAAGGGACTGGGTTTGAAACTTGTATTCTAGGATAATATAGTAAACAAATCAATTAGTGTCACTCCTTAGCTGCTGACATTTTAAAGAAATTTAGATCCAACAATAGAGAACCCGATCTCTTTCTTCAACACATCCATGAATCAGTGGAAAGGGATAAATGTCTTTCTAAAACATTAATAAAGCTGACCAGTGATGACATACTCTACTGGCAACAGCTTTAAACTCACTGGTATTTATGTCCACAAATTAAGGGGAAAAAAATCCTTGGATTTATATCTAGAATAGTCTCAGGCAGTTTTGGTAAAGGGGAGAAAAATCAAATTAGATTTAAGTTAAAGCCTTGTGATTCTATGTCGTTAGCGTCGTATCTTCACAGAGTTCTTAAATTAGTTCTTGTTTTGCTCATCATACAAATGTTAGGTTTAACTCTACTGGGCCCACAGACAAGTTGGAAACTGGAATTAATGTACTTGTACTTTCCACTCTCATGTGAGTTAGCAATAAATCCCCAATGGAACTGAAATGTAGCTCCTATATACCTTCACGTTGGTTTCTGTGCTTGTATTAACTGAAAATGTTTATTTGCAACACAAGGCTTAGATGTATTTACAATGAAATCTTAGCTGCTTCCTACTCTAATTCTTATGAAAATACAAACTACATGGGCAGACAGGTGCCAAAACCATGGCTAAACCAATTTTCAGTACTATTAGAAGAGGAGACCACCACTAGTCTGATTTCCTGAGGTTTTTTTTTTTTTTTAATTTAAAAGATTTTATTTATTTATTTGACAGAGAAAGAGATCACAAGTAGGCAGAGAGGCAGGCAGAGAGAGAGGGGGAAGCAGGCTCCCTGCTGAGCAGAGAGCCTGACGTGGGCCTCAATCCCAGGACCCTGAGATCATGACCTGAGCCCAAGGCAGAGGCTTTAACCCACTGAGCCACCCAGGCACCCTGATTTCCTGAGTTTTTAAACAAATCTAGTTTAAAGCTCTTCATCTTAAACAGAAATAAAAATTTGCTTGACTGACCACATCAATTTGCATTCATAAAACTGTTAGTCTCATCATATATGCAAAATATATTAAGTACTTATAAGAATGGCCTTTTTTCCCCCCTCAGTTACATTTTCTTTCCAGTGTAGTATATTTTGATACAAATTGTAGTAAGGATAAGTGAAGTCTGGCCTTTTGCTATGGAGGCTAGTTATCTTGCCCTTGGGAAAACCTGCCCTTGGGAGAGAGATCTGGATTCAATTCTGACCTCAGCACTTACTAGCTGGGTGGGGCTTGAGCAAGTCACTTAACTTCGCTGAACCTCATTGTCCTTTCCCATCATAAAACAATGATAGTAACAACTAAATGACAGAGTGGTTGTGAGAATTAAGTGAGGTCACATAAAGCCCTAAAGTATAGCTCCTGACACAGAGTAGACCTTAGAATCATGTTCGTTCCTCTCTTTCCCAGATTCCACCCAAAGAAGCTCAATATTAAAAATGTATTTCTAAGCTTGAGTTTCAAAACTTGGATTTCTGTGTTGTCTCTGATAAGATTAAAGTAATCCCCTCATACAATTAAAAGAGCATCGTGTCTGTACTTGCTGCAATTTTTATACCTTTATATGCTGCACATTTTATACTCTATAGCATCTTCAGTTCAAGGCCTAGAAAATGGAGGCTGATCATATCAGAGGAAGGCCGAAACTCCAGAATCCTCATGGTGAAGAACAGGAATCCTCTCCTCCCCAAACTTTACTTCCTTTACCTCTAAGACTTTCTACCTTTCTGCACAAAGGACACAATTTAGTCACATCAATGAGAAAACTGAATGCAGGCCAAGTTCTTTATGCATAAGGAAGCTCAGAAACCCATTATTCCTTGCTATGTTTTAAATCTCAAAAAATTGATATTCAGAATGGTTTTCAGTTTCTTGTTTATGATAAACACACATGAATATTTTACAGTATTTTATAGAATACAACTATACAAAGGCTACATATGATACAGATCCTTAACCCCTTCTCTTTTCAAATAGTGGGAAAAATAGGGCTTAATATCTCCGCTTTTCTTTTCTGCATATAGATGCCCAAGCCTTTATATTTCCAACAATATAATATGATAAAAACCCCTTAAATAATAAAATATGGAAAGCCTCTTCTCTCATTAATCTGTTTTTTGCTAGAGACTATTCAGTCTTATGTCAAAATACCTCAGCCATCCTTAAATACATGAAACCAACTTGAAAATTTAAAAATAAAAACCGGAAAAAAAGAGAAAGGACTTTAAGACCAGTACCACTTAGGATTTCTTGCTCCCTAATACCCACAATGGGATCTTAAAATGAAACCAATGGGAACTTGTGAGCATTTCAAACTATTAATCTGCCCTATCATCTAAAATAAAATGTAAGGTAGGATTAAAGAGTGAGCCTAAATTCAACCTGTTCACTATGAGGATTATATAAAAATTCCATAGCTGAAGTAAGGAAGTATATTTCACTTGGAGTCTGGAAATTCTAAGTTAAAGTGTCATTTTTTAACCGTGATTCCCCAATATATACTGTAAAATGAGGCATTCACATAGCTTTTGGATACTGTAATTACATAATATATCATTTTCTTTTGAAGAGTTGTAAGAGAATAAAAAAAACTAGAGGTGGTAAAGGTAAAATACATGTAAGAAAATACATATAAGACTAGGGCCTTATGATACAGAGGACTAAGCAATATATCAGCTCTTTGTGCATTTGTCAAGAACATAAAAGTCACCTTTGACCTATATCAGGCACAGGCTATCAATTTTCAGGCTACACTTCTTTATCATACTAGCTATGTTATCTACCGTAAGTCTGGAAATACTTAATACAATCAAACCTGTCCCCTGCCCCCAACCCAATGAAGAACAAAGAGAAATGTTATAATAGAGTGTTCTGTACTCTCGAAAGAATAAAATCTAAACTCAATTTGAGTTACAGGCTCTCTGCTTCAGAGGTCCTGTATAATTAATTTTACCGAACTCACAGACACACAGACAGACAGATCTTCAAAATGACTATTTTACTCAGAATTGGGTATCAAAATATTTTCACCTTTTAAAGACAGTTAGCAAGGAAGCTATATAGAGGTCAAGTAATTTCACTTATATTCTAAATCTACCTCTCACATTTTCCGAAGCTCTGCTTACACGGGTAGTATGAACACATACTTTTTATGGGTTTAGCATATTTTGGCTTGATTATCATCTATTAGGAAAGCTTACCCAAAAGTTAACAAACAAATGGTAACAGAGTCCAAGAGGCCTTCCCAAAGCAATCAGGGAATGAAAAAGTGCTTTCATTAGTCCTCATGTACCCGTTAGAACCATATGCTACTTGAAGACATTTTCAACTGGTGAAAAGGGAAGGAACAAACATATCTGATTTTACAACCTATTTCAGTAAAATGTGATTGTATTTTCTTTAACATTTCAAACATTAACATTAAAAATGCCTCTACTACTGACCCCCCCGCCCCGCAAAAAAAAAAAGTCACTAAAGTCATAAGACACTGAGGGCAATTTTTTTTTTTGGTAAAGACTAAGGAGGAAAATACTGAATTTCTGACATAAACCCAAGATTGCAATTCACTAGTATAACATTTTTACTATATTAAGTATCTTATAAAGATAACTGCGAATCTTTCAGTGAAGTTCACTTTTAGAATATACAAAATCCTCTGACTTAAAAGATACTTTCGCAGAAACATTCTAAATAATACTAAGTAATTGAAGAATAGAAAAGTCTTGCTTAGCAACACAGAAAAGTATTATTTTAAAACATCTAACCGTGTGCTATATAAATTGACTAGTAATACATTCTTTGGAAATGTTTAAATGCATTCTTTGAAAAATAGTGATTTATTTTATGAATCTGTACAGGGTCAAAAATCTGCTTTGATTGGAAACAGATGGTATCCCAGTAAAGTCAGGCTCTGGACCTGAAACTCCAAACAGGAAATACGGCCTCACTAGCTGACTGCTTCTCTAATCATTCCCAGAGCTTCATACTTGTTATTTTTATGAATATCCAAGATGACTTTCATCTTTCCCTTCTATCTACAAAGCATCAAGCAATCCTCTCTCTCTGTGAGTGTATGTGTTTTACATATAGATTATATGTCTACACTATTAAAAAAATTTAAAAATAAGTACTTTCAAGCTCATTGCTAATAAAGATATTAGGCATTAAAAACAATAACTCACAAATTCAGGTTTATTTTCCATCCTATTTTGAAAATAAAAGCCAACAACTATTTAGTAACAGTGTCAAAGGCAACTTTACTGGCACTACTTACAAAGAAATACACAGTTTAAATGTACTGCAGAAAATGATAAAACCTCACAGGTTTTAGTAAAAAGCAATTAATCTACATTGTTTTCCATTAAACAAGCCAGTTAGAAGCCACATGAACAAAGAAAAAGACTTACCGTTTTCCCATTGTAGTAATACATCAAAGAATTGCTGCCCATTCCAGGGACAGGATAAGCACAATACATGCTGATTTTGAAAATGTTAGTTTGCAGCTAATGCACACAGCTTCTCTCCAAGACATACATCCACACAGCCAAACAGAGTTAAATCTTCAGCACTATGCATCCACACATGGATCTACTCAAAAGGAACTTATGCAAAATAGGACTGAACCAACTCACAGAACAGAGAGGGAGGGTTTATGCTGTACGTAACCTCTTTCAATTTCTATTAAGTCCTTGCCTTGGTGGAGGATACCAGTAAGACAAAGTTTGGGTATTCAAAAGAATGTAAGTAACTTAGGAATGCTAAATAATGAAAAGAGATACAATGTCCTAGAGATAAATAACCCAAGAAATTGTTAATTTTCTCATATATATGATATATATCTATCTCTCTCAAAGAAAGGCAAACTGACATCTCTTCATCTGTTTTTAGTTTTAATTAGAGTACAGGTGGCAGGGAAACCCAGCTTGCTACACACCTCTAGCAGCATTACCATCTGGCCTGGTCTAAAGTTGCTTCCAACTTTGATAAACACATGATCAAGCTATCAGGAATTGGAAACACTGAATCATGTGTAACAAGAAGGATCTAGACAGTTAAGCCTTGTACAAAATCACTTCCGGGAGAAAGCAGACCTGTCACGTAAGTACCTCTTAACTATCTAGAACAAACCATGGGGTTTTTTTTTTTAAGTTATAAAAATCATATTGGAAAAAATGTTAAATGCAGCACATTTCATGAAAAAGTTCAGTATAAAAATGTAAAAAGTTATCTTGAAAATAAATGTTTTAAAAAAGACCTATTTAATATAGTACAGATTTTCAGTTATAAATCTTAAATTTCTCATTCGTAACACCAATTTAAAGTTTACAATAGACTATAATCTTCTAAAGCAATTCAGTAGTTAAATAGTAGTAGTTTTATTTTCCCTTATGAATAGTAGTAGTTTTGTTTTCCCTTATATAAAAGTATAGAAAGGCTGGTGTGTATAACAGACAAGATGTGTACTACAGCTGATAAACCAAAAAAGGTTTCTTAGATCTCTTTCTTCCAAGTTCATTATTGTTTGTAAAGAATACTTTTTATATTCCTATTTTTATGTTAATGCTCAGATTTCTCAAAAAGGAAAAATAAGATATAGGAATAAATGTCTCAGAGACTTAAACATTTTAAGTCAAAAGGTTTTCGACACTGCAAATACATATTTCTCCTACATATTACTTTGTTATTTAAAAATTTTTCAATTTGTCTTTTGCATCTGTCTGGATTCTAACAGAGAGAAAAAACAGAAACATTTCTCTCCTTTCTCCCCATCAAAACCTCTTTGTATTACTTTCTCTTCTCCCTGTGCCTTGTAGGTTCTAACAAAACTCTGCCAATCAGAGGAGAGCCAGCAAACTGCAAAAAAGGGCACATCACCTTTTTTTTAAGGCACCTTTCATCAAGCAGAGGTCTTCTAAAAAATATTCCAGAAACATTCAATAAGAAGGCAAAAAATAAAAAACTCAACTCATTTTTATGAAACATACTGATCAAATTATAGTAATAAAACCAAATCAGACAATAAGGCCAGCTAACTTCACAATGTTTAAAAGCTGATAGTATTGGAATAACAATAAAACGTTCCCACATTCTCCAGATACAGAAAAGACTAAGCAGCAGCTGCAAAAGAACATCACTGTACAGCAGACTATTAAAATGCCAGTCCGCAGAGTGGTTTGTAACTTCCTCCCCTCCTGAGAGACCACAAAGACCCATTTCAATCCTTAGAGAACTGTGTAAAAAGCTTTGATTTACAATTAACAATGCCAAGCCTTAAAACCATTCAAGTAAATTTTACTCTTTCATAGATATAGTTGTTCTCTGACAGAACAGCTACTCTTAAAAAAAAAAAAAGGGGGGAAGGGATATCGATCATCTAAAATAAAATTTCCTTGTACTCTTAATGACTAAAAATTGCAAAATTTACTTTTGAATAGATTTTGAATAGAAACTGAGGAGGAATGGGGAAAAGAGGGAAGCCACATGTACTGATAATATTTGAACATTTTCTTCCTATAACCATGAGACAACTTTTATATACTAGTTACAATAACAACAACAAGAGCAACAACAAAATCCACTTTACAGTATTAAGGCTCATTTCTTTGGAGCCTGCCAGAAAAGAGTACTGTTTTGTCTGATAAACAATATAATGTA
Source organism: Spilogale gracilis (assembly GCA_004023965.1). Lineage (NCBI taxonomy): Eukaryota > Metazoa > Chordata > Mammalia > Carnivora > Mephitidae > Spilogale > Spilogale gracilis. The sequence goes on from PITA01007159.1 coordinate 47,703, forward strand.
AACCCAACTATACAATTTTTGCTATTAAAGCAGATGAAAATTTTAATATTTCATCATCAGTTCTTTATTTTTGAGACAACTATATGATACTCTGAAACGAATAATATCCAGGCAAAAAAAGTCAGATACTATAATTTTTTACGGTTCTAAAGTAGTTTATTAAGCAACTGGAGAAGTTTGCTCTTAAAGCTGAAACCTGAATGTGAAACAATAGTTCCTAAACAGAGTTGAGTAATTAAAAGCTTTTGCTTCTCCTTTTCATTCCTACTTTCAAAAGCAGAGCTACAAAAAATCCGCACATGTGTATTTAAGACACTTTCCTCTTCCCCAGTACACAACATATTCATCTGGTATATACTACCTCCTAAATTGAAGGTAGAAGAAGAAACTTAGAGAGATCTACATATTTATGATAATAAACTAATTTTTCAAACACAGTAAATCATCAAGAAAACGGTGGTAATCTAAATAAAATCTTTCCATAGTCTACTTATATGTTATGGCAAGATCTTCTGTTACTCCCAAATATTTTTTTGAAGTCAGCCTTACCCTGAAAAAACTACAATTGGTTGACAAAGATTGTCATTTTCTTTATCACAATTACAAATGATCTTTTATAAGTCTTTTTTTCTCTTCCTCAAAAATATTTTGAAAAATTTCTAATTTAATCTATGCAACAGCTGCAGTGCAATTTTTTTCTTAAGAAGAATCATATGACAGGAAAGAAAGGCATATAGATGGATGAAGTGCTGCTCTAGTGAATGCAGTTGTTTAATCTTTGCCTTTTTTTTTTTTTTTTTTAAAGGAACATGTCAAGGGTTAATCCTGTGACTCAGTCTGACAAAACGAGTCAGCTGGAGACAGGGCCACTTTTTAAACCTGATTTCAGACAGACCTGCAGTCTGGGCAGGAGCTCTAAACTGTCCTGCAATTTTTATCCTGAATTGTTTCCACTGACAATTCTATGTAATCACTTATGTTATTCTTATTCTAAGATGATGTGATCTGACTTACTATTCATGCTACTTTGTCTAACAATCTAAACCATCACCAAGTTTTATAACAAAATGGGCATTACTGTACACATGGGTGACAGGATTAATGAAAATGTCACAAAACCCTGGAAAAAAATATGACTCGGAGCCATACAGTTTTTATTAACTGATGATCCTGGTTTGAGGATTATTGCATTTCACCGATTTTCAAATAGTTCCCCTTCCTTCAATGGTTCAGGATATGATGTTTATTGTCATTCCAACAGCCATCAAGCACAGACCTAAACTAGATAAGACAAAGCTATCATGTACTTTGCCTAAGCAATTTTACTTTTTTACTGAAGACTTAGGAAAAGATGTTTTCGAAAAGTTGACTAGATAGGGACTTTCTGGCAGCTTCTGTTTAAATTCCAAGCCCCCACGCAAAATTTTCTTTTTTCTTCTTATTTTTCTGTTGGTTGGGAAACAGATATATCTTCCCTGGAGACCTATGGAAAATTTCATGGAATTACCTATGCAGTATTTTATTTTAACCTTTTTTGGTTAGCTCCTCTTTATCCCTATTTGGATCATTATAATTCTCATACCTGTTTTACAAACTATTCTTAAGCAAGAATGTTTCAAGAGTTTCTAAAATGTTTCAAAATTCTAAAATGTTTTCAAAAGAAAATTTTAGTTGAGCTGCAATACATCTTGAATTAATTAGATAATAAAGGCCAATGGTTAATCATATTGTACATTTTTATAAAATAAGGAGGTAACATTCCATTGTCCCAAAAGACTAGAAGATCTGGCTAAAAAAGTAAATCTAAAACCCTTCAGAAGATTGCTTATAAAAAGTTTCAACATAATTTCTAAGTGAATCAATTCCTGGAAATATCACACTTTCAGAGTGATAAATGAAGCCAAACAAAGTTCACATGTGAATAATTTTACAAATGAGCTCTGTATTTTCCTAACCATGAAACTTAGTAAATAACTAATAAATTGTTAGATGCAAGGGAGGTGGGGGTGAGGATAGGTTTAAGAAGGATAGGTGATGGAATCTATGAGTAGGCAGATTCAAAGCAAAAGACCTTCCTCAATGCTTCCTCTTCCTTATTTAGCCTGTAGAGAGATGACTAGTGAATGAAATGTGGTCTCCTAAATATGTAGTATTTTATTAGCCTGGTTAATTAAATCAGACACCACAATACCAGGTTTTATATGTGAACATTATATTGTAGATTTTTCTAGTATATGCTGCTTTGTTACTAAAGTCATTCCTTAATGTTTAAGAAGTTGCTTCTGGTCTTTTTCTAAAACCCTCACAATTTAGAAAATTTACTTTTGCAAAGGAAAAAACAAGCATATAAAATTCTAGCAAATAATGCATCTTTCTCTTGGGGCACCTGGGTGGCTTAGTTGTTTAAGTGTCTGCATTTGGCTCAGGTCATGATCACGGGGTCCTGGGATTGAGCCCCACATCAGGCTCCCCGCTTAGTGGGGAGCCTGCTTCTCCGTCTCCTTCTACTACTCCCCTCACTCATGCTCTCTCTCTCAAGTAAATAAATAATCTTAAAAAAATGCATATCTCTCAAACCAAATGATTAACATTCAATGCATATTAAAGATAGTAACACGGGCCGCCTGGGTAGCTCAGCTGGTTGGGCGACTGCCTTCAGCTCAGGTCATGATCCCGGAGACCTGGGATTGAGCCCCGCATCGGGCTCCTTGCTTGGCGGGAGGCCTGCTTCTCCCTCTCTCACTCCCCCTGCTTGTGTTCCCCTCTCTAGCTGTGTTTCTCCCTGTCAAATAAATAAATAAATACATAAAATCTTAAAAAAAAAAAAAAAAGCTACTGATATTAAATCATATAAGGCATCTTCTAATACAACAAAGTCACTTTACTTTTGTTGATACCATTCAATCAGTAAAGATGCTTCCAAACAGTATTCTCCACTGTTTGAAAATTTTTAAAATCAAAGACTTTATTTAGTGTTATTTACTCAAGTGATACTCTGAAAAAATTTGTTCCAATTATGCCTTAATTTTGAGTACCTAAATCTTAGCCAAACCAAATAATAAGCATCCATTATAAGTGGATGATAGTAAAGACTGGTCCAATATTGGTACACAGTTGATTTTGATACTGGCTAGATATGAGGAGCAACACACATGTAAATATACACTTCTCAGAGGAGAGGAAAAACGATGCTGAAGTTCACAAATCATACTACCTGTCTCAGACACAGAACATCAGATTATTTTTTTTTAATTGGTGGTTTTTTAAAAAAAGATTTTATTTATTTATTTGACAGAGAGATATAAAGCCAGAGAGGGAACACAAGCAGGGTGAGTAGGAGAGGGAGAAGCAGGCTCTGCACTGAGCAAGGAGCCAGATGTAGGGCTTGATCTCAGGACCCTGGAATCATGACCTGAGCCGAAGGCAGATGCTTAATGGCTGAGGCACCCAGGCACCCCTGAACATCAGATTTCTTATTGCTTCTTTACAAAAATCTCAAGGCTAACTTGAGTTTTACAGATGCTTAAAGATTAACAAAATAGAAAGCAACTATCTGTATAGCCAGTGGTAGGAATCAACTATATAAACTGCATTTATAAGGCAAAAGAACACTTTTTTAGTTCCTCTTTTGACAACCATATGAGTATAATGAGGACGTGTAAAAACAACTGTAACTCCTGGAGGAGAAAGCAAATAAATCTCTTTTTGGGGTAAATAAATAGTATCCTCCTGATATCAATACAAAAAGAGCTGACAGATCATACAAAGCCTCTCAAAGGCTATCATTAGACACCCTTCAAATGAGATAGAATTGTAATTACTGAGAATATGTAAAATCTGAAGCAAACTGCATGTTTCTTTTGATCACAAACTCACTATGACAAAGCAGTTTTTTTTGAAAAATTAAAGAAGTAGGTCCCCCCGCTCTGTAGCGCTCAGTAATTCCTACATCTCTTGGCTGTCCATTTCTGTCACCACATGAGTTGCAGTTTGTCATTTCTCATTTGCCACTTGAAATAACATGGTAAGAGAATCATTAACTATGTTGCAACTTGATAATTTTCCTGCAGATGGCTCTATAATCACAAGACTGCCTAATGGTGTGTGTGCACATAAAAAAATGAGGACACCCAGGTTTTTAAATTCCTCAATAAACCAGCACTTCTGAAGAGCTTTCAAGACAAAGTTTTTCTCTATTGACTTATTAGGCAACTCAACAACAAAACTGCAAGTAAACAAAGCTATTACTTAAAATCATCTATAAAAGGTAAACAATTTGGTTTTGGGTTAAGTTAGCTCTCACTTAGAGAAAGTGCTCACATATTTTGTTTGTTTGTTTCTTCTGCAGTTTTTTTCTTCTGAGTTGGAAAGCACTAGATCCTTTCAATTTATGAGAAATGGAATAGCAACAAGGTACTATGTCTTATTTTTAGAGAGACCAAAAGTAACGCCAGCATTTTAGTCCATGGCCATTTCAAGAATCTGCAATCTAAAGCTCTAAGTAATTTATATATTAAACCATTTCTGGCCCCAATCTATGTTTTGTGTTTCAAGAAAAATTCTTATTCATGGTAGTAATTTTTAAATACTTCATATCTATAATTAATTAGAGTTTGCCAAATCATCCTGCCTCATATTTGTAATCAATTTTTAAATACCTCATATCTATAATTAATTAAAAATTCAGAATCTACCAAATCATCCTGCCACATATCTGTAATCAAGTAATCATAAAGTCACTGGAAGAAGTCACCCAGATTTATGGAAAAACCTATCTTAAAAAGAATGGTTTCAGGGGTGCCTGGGTGGCTCAGCTCAGTTGGTTAAGCGACTGCCTTCGGCTCAGGTCATGATCCTGGAGACCCGGGATCGAGCCCCACATCGGGCTCCCTGCTCGGCAGGAAGCCTGCTTCTCCCTCTCTCACTCCCCCTGCTTGTGTTTCCTCTCTGGCTGTGTTTCTCTCTGTCAAATAAATAAAATCTTAAAAAAAAAAAAATTAAAAAAAAAAAAAAAGAATGGTTTCTTACTGGTAAATTATGGTGACCATTCTCAACAAAATAATACTTCATTCTGAGAACAAATCTGAGAAGGGTATAATAAACTGGGAGGAAATATGAGATGGTGTCAGTTCAACACAGGACAAAGCAAAACAAAACTGGGAAAGGCAATAATGCCACCCCAACAAGTGTCCTTTATCAGACTAGGAGACAGACACAAAGCTCTGAAAGAAGAAATCTGTTATTTGTTCTATGTACTATGAAAACTATTAAAAGGAAACCTCACTAAAGTGAGGGGAGACTGGAAGGAAAGCCATGCCAGTCAATTTCAATTACAAGAAGGTTTGTCAATTACAGACCCTAAAAGAAGAATCCTCAACTGGAAAAAAAACATTAATCACAGGGCCCAAAGGGAAAGACTAATATTTCATTTCTTATAAGAAACTGACTTATAGGGGTGCCTGGGTGGCTCAGTTGGTTAAGTGACTGCCTTGGGCTCAGGTCATGATCCCGGAGACCAAGGATCGAGTCCCACATCGGGCTCCCTGCTCAGTGGGAAGCCTGCTTCTCCCTCTCTCACTCCTCCTGCTTGTGTTCCCTCTTTGGCTGTGTTTCTCTCTGTCAAATAAATAAAATCTTTAAAAAAAAAAGAAAGAAAGAAAGAAAAGAAACTGACTTATAAGACTATCTCCTCAGCTCATCAACAAGAAACATCTTCCCCTAAAGTCTTGCTTTTCCTTAAGGGGCTTTACTTCAAAACAACCATCCCAACTTTCTTTTTCTCCCTAAAGTAACAATCCTCCCCTTTGTCAGACTTACCTCTGGTTTTGCCATAGTATATTTGTTCTGAATCCCAATTCTCTGTTACTTCCAAATAAACTCATTTTTACTGGTAAAGTAACTTTTATTATTAAGGTCAACAGTATCTATATTACAAGTACATATAATACAGCAGAAATATTCTCCTGACCGCTCATTAGTACTCTGTAATGTAAGACAGGCTGCTCAGGTGTCCTCATTTTTTTATGTGCACACACACTATAGAGTCATACCATATAATGAAAAAGCACTGGACTAAGAGTCAGGAGATAGGGATCCAGGTTTTAGCTCTGTCTCTTCAAAGGTATGGGAGCTTAGGGTAGGACACTGCATTTCCCTGAGTCTGTTTCCATTTCTGCAAAGTACAGGCATTAAATTTTGCCAAAGATTTCATAGCCATTTTACCACCAATAAAATATTTTATAACCTACTCCACCCCAAAACAATGAATTCCTTTTTTGAAACATTTTTGTCTCTCAATTTTAAAAATTAAATTATAACAAATATTTTTCCCTGTTAAAACACAACAACAAAGCCATGTAACTTTCACTCAGGACTTCTGATTAAAAGGGAAATGAAACTTTGCCATGCTCAGCTGAAATTATTCTAGTGAAAGAAATGTATATTCTGTAATAAACATGAAGGCTAGAAAGTTTACTCAGTACATAGGAAAGTAAAGAGTGAAAATCAGCAGGTAGCAATACTATGGTACCTTTACAGGTGTGTGATCTTGGGAACACTTGTTTACTCTAACACTGGTTATTTCAGATTGTAATAATTGATATATAATATATAAATATATATAAATATATATAAATATAAAAGATTCAAACTATTATTGCTGTTAAAATTGGAATAAAGGTCATTTGAATGTAAGAATACAACTGTCAAATGCGGAGACCTCACATGCAAAACCAAATGCAGATGTTCCTAACTCTAATATATCTAACAAAGGGAAAGACTAAATCTACATAAATGGAAAGAATTTCAGTTTTTTTTGAAAAAACTTCCACTTTTCTGATAAAAAATTGTGGAGATTTTCTTTTCCTCCTTGAAAAGCTTTTTATAAAGTTTATGCATGTTAAACTCTTACAATATAGATGGATTACAAACCCAGTATGTTTGAGACAACTCAGCTGAGCATGGTCTATGATGAAAGATGAGAGATGGCTATACTGGACATCCTTTGAGTTTGTTCATTTATTCAACAAGTATTCACTGAGCATCTATTATGCACCTAGGTGCTACAGATAAAGCAATAAACAGCATAAAGAAAACTCCTGCCTTATCAAGTTTCTCCTGGTTAAGACAGATGAACAAATTCTCAGAAGGTAATAGGCGTTATAGAGAAAAATACAGGTTAGAAAAGAGGTATGCTGATATCATGTTGCCATTTTATGTAGGATGGTCAGGAAGATCCCTAGCAATAAAGTGATATATGATCAAAGAGAAAAGTAGATGAGAAAACTACGGAGATACTAAGCGAGGTGTGCTAAAGAGTAAATGCAAAGGCCCCAAGGCAGGCTTGATATCTTTAAGGAGTAATAAAAAAGGTCAAGTGTGTGGGTAGGTGGGTAAATTAGTGGAATATGGTATCTGGGAGGTCAGATCAAAAGGGGTCAGATCAGAAGGGTCTTGAAAACCATTTTAAGGACTTTGGTTTTATAGTGATAAGAAATGCTATTGGAGGATTTTGAACAGAGTATCATCTGATTTAGATATAAAAAGGATCTTCCTGTCATTAAAAAAAAATGATTAAAGGAAAACTGAAGACTAGCTGGGAAGATGTTGCCATAATTCAGTAAAGAAATAAAGGTGGGCCTGGACAGGGGCGCCTGGGTGGCTCAGTCGTTAAAGAGTCTGCCTTTGGCTCAGGTCATGATCCTAGGGTCATGGAGCCCTACATGAGCATCTATTATGTAGGGTTAAGAAGGTTCCCCTTATCTATTAAGAGGGTTCTCCTTCTTCCACTGCTCCTGCTTGTATTCCCTCTCTTGCTGTTTCTCTCTGTCAAATAAATAAATAAAGTCTTAAAAAAAAAAAAAGTTGGCCTGGACAATGATGAAAGCAACAGGTGATGAAATGGTCTGATTTCTGAAGATAATTTTAGTATGAGGAATTTAGTATAGGAAGATGAGCATTATTTCACTTTTATTTCACATTTTTTCCCTTTAGGAATAGGTTTCCTATACTCCTCTGTCACATGAGGATCATGACCTTATATTGCTAATTAGGTCAATCCTAGTGCACTGTAGAGTAATGGCTGAATTACCTATAATTTATTTTACTCCTACTATTGTATATAACCAGGAGTTACCTGCATAAATGAGGAGAAAAAGTAGGACAAATAATTCATTTTCTTTTTTTTTTAAAATATTTTATTTATTTATTTACAGAGAGAGAGAGATCACAAGTAGGCAGAGAGGCAGGCAGAGGGAGAGGAGGAAGCAGGCTCCCCGCAGAGCAGAGAGCCCGATGTCCCAGGACCCTGAGATCATGACCTGAGCCGAAGGCAGAGGCTTTAACGCACTGAGCCACCCAGACGCCCAAATAATTCAGTTTCTTATACAAAGGAAAGAAGTTAACATATTTTGATGAGGGAGGAAGATGAAAAGTACAGCTTGGAGCAGGAAGTCATTAACAGATGGTGTTCCCTATTACAGATAACATAAAATAATGGCTTTACAGTATTTATTTTTATCCTTTTTAGTTTAATTCAAAAGGCATTTCCTGGATGGGTCCAGAGGGCAACATTACTCAATAGAAAAAAAAATTGTCTTTCCAAAGGTCGAAGCTATGTTTTAACTCTAAGCATCATGAAGACAGGGTACACAGGGCCCATGCTTTATTCATACTTAAATCCATAAAGTCTAAAATAATTCTTCACTCATAATAAGCACTTAATATAAATTTAATGACTTTATAATACACTGGATTCATAGTCCACTTACTGGAGATCTAGTAAATGGAGCCCATTCTAGTGTCAAAGCATTTCTAATTCTTATTCAAATCACTGGGTTTTAAAATATACAAATATCTTTGGCGATGTTGAAAAAATCTTGATTTCAAATAATATCAAGTTATATAGTTTAAAAAATTATGAAGCACAAGTCAGAAAACTTGATAAGATTTTAATTATTTATTATTTATTATTAATACTAGCCATCATAAAGCTAAAAAGGGAACTAAATAAACCATAAATATTCACTTAAATCTATAAAGATTAACACTGAAAAAATTATTTTTCTAGTCACAGGATGGAAGATTCTCTTAAGTTTCATATGAAGGTTTTATGTTTAGAGAGTGTTTATGTTTCAACAGAATCTGTTTCACAATCAATTTGGGCTGGAATTCCATCTCAAGCTATTAGGAATGTTTTAGCTTTGGGTTCTATTAGAGTGTTAGACCAGGATAAAAGATGATGATTGGGTACACACATATCTAAGTTTAAGTAAAAAAATACTGTAGGGCTGTCTATATCAAAATCAAATTATTTAAGTACTTTAAACCCAATTGTTTTAAATAATCATTTACTAATATATATATTCATAGGCTTACTTTTGATGTAATAAACTCTCCTGCATATTATTACCTAATGTGACATTTAAATCTAGAAAAATTATGACACCGTACCAGCCACTTTATACATTGAAGCTTTTCCACTATTACAGTCAGAGTAAGGTAAGTAATAGTTCTGGACAGTTTCTGTCAAAACAGTAAACTCTAGCCCAGTGCCCAGAGTCTTAAGGAAATGAGGAAGGGACTGATGAATATCATCAGGTAATGAATCTAAAAAGCTCATAAATAACCAGGGAACAGGCCTAAAAAATATTTAATTTTGGGTGCCTGAGTGGCTCAGTGGGTTAAAGCCTCTGCCTTTGGCTCAGGTCATGATCTCATGGCCCTGGATGGAGGCCTGCATCCATCTGGCTCTTTGCTCAGTGGGGAGCCTGCTTCCTCTTCTCTCTCTGCCTGCCTCTCTGCCTACTTGTGATCTCTCTCAAATAAATAAATAAAATCTTTAAAAAAATATATTTAATTTTATTTAATTTTGTTTCTCCTTGGGTCTGTTTTTCACAGGAACTATACTGTGGGAATAAGAATGCAGCTACTTTGGGGCACCTGGGTGGCTCAGTTGTTAAGCATCTACCTTCAGCTAAGGTCATGATCCCAGAGTCCTGGGATTGAGCCCAGCATCGGGATGCATGCTCGGTGGAAAGCCTGCTTCTCCCTCTCTCCCTTCCGCCACTTGTGTTCCCTCTCTGGCTGTGTTTCTGTCAAATTAAAAGAAAAAAAAAAAAGATGCAGCTACTTTAAGCATGTAACTTGTGTTAAGTCTAATGTAGGGGTTGGCAACTGGCCCACCACTTGTTTTTACAAATAAAGTTTTACTGGAACACGGCCGTGTCCATTCATTAACATATAATCTGTGGCTTCTTTCATGCTCCGGTATCAAAGTTAACAGTTGTTACAGAGACCATCAAGCCCAAAAAGCCGAACATATTTACTACACAATCGTTGACACAAAAAGTTTGCTGACTCCTAGTCAAGTACATTGATGTACAGTAGAAATATAGGCATTAACAAAGAGGTAAGCAGGGTTTAGCAAATTTTTCAGAAACATAATTTCTAGAACCAAATTATTTTTGAACACTAATAAAATGCTGCATATTATAGAAATGTTGAGTTAACATATTAAAATAATTACATATGGGTGCACCTGGATGGCTCAGTAGATTAAGCATCGGACTCTTGATTTCAGCTCACATGATCTCAGGGTTGTCAAAATGAGCCCTCCATCGGGCTCTGCGCTAAGCACAGAGTCTGCTTGTCCCTCTCCCTCTGCTCTTCCTCCCTCCACTCTCAAATAAATAAAATCTTAAAATAAAATAAAATAAAATAAATACAGATGATAAAAGACAAAAACTCTGAATGGTCAACACATTAAAATGTTTAAAGTCTATTTTATATGCAAACAATGAATCATGGAACACTACATCAAAAACTAATGATGTACTATATGGTAACTAACATGATAAAAAAATTTAAAAACCTATTCAATAAAATAAACAGCAGAAAAATTAGAAACTATCTTTGGACTGTTTAAAATGCTTAAAGTCTAACTATGCATTTATCTATATAGCATACATTACAGTCCTTGAAATTAGGTACTACACAAACACAATAAATGACTTTTCAAAGTAAAATCACTACTGCTTAAACAAAAGGAGTATCAGAGATGGCAAATTTCAGGTCAACAAATTACTTAGGAATCCTAATGCCTTCCTTAACTTAGAATGAAATTCAGAGCCCCAAACATTTCCAGTGATAAAGTTTGGAATTTCTTAATTTATTCTTTCTTTCCTATACTTGCAAAAAAAAAAATCCTTAATTGTATTAGATTAAAATGACAACAACAACAAAAAACCTTTCGTGGTTCTACTGATGCTGAACACCCTGACAGTGGGCTTAAACTCTAAAAGCATTCACAAAATTCAACTACCACACATACTTTAGAAACTATAGAAGTTATGCAGAAACACATATTGGGTCTTATCTTACATCTGGTTTGTGAAGTATTAAAGATCTGAAATACCAGAAACTGAAGAGTTCAATAAACCTTAATAGCCAGTTCTGAAAATCAGGCGTGCGTTCTTTTTTAAAAAATAAAAGACGTCAGAAAATAATAAATATTGCTGTGGTTGTACAACCATATCAGTACAAACAACTAGATACGTAGGACTCACTCACTGGTTACTTATTCTTCTACTTTATGACTTAAAATAAGATCAAAGACATTACTGGCTCATCACAAAAACGAACATCTTAGAACTATGGATTAAAAGCCTATTATCTACACTGATACAATTCTGACACTGTTCAGAACAGTGGCTACTGTCAGAATAAACAAAAGCTATTTCTTATTAATGTATGAAGTAAATCTTTCATTCAATGGCTAAAATGAATATAAATTTGGAATGGATTATGGAACCATTCTCTTTATATACTAAGATTTTTTCTGCCAGATTCTTTCTCTGACCTATAAAGTCAGAGAATGAATCGGCCATTTTGCAAATTTTATATCACAGTGGCCTTCAAACAGAGACAGCTTATCTAACTGCCAGAAATAAGAAAGTCTCAAGTACCTACAGTTGTTCTGTGCCCTCTATGTTTGTGTGCCAAAGGAGCTAAGCTAATACTTATTCCAACTTGTTCAAGAAATGCAGGGTTAATCATAAAGCTCAGCTGAAGCTGGTGCTGTGACTACTGTTTATTCCAGAAGCCCAAGGATTCTTGCTAGTCTTAAAGGCCTCAGATAATTGTCTATAATCACTTGGTTAGCTTCCAAGTGACTTGTGTAAGATGCTCCCTTTGAGAGTATTCTACTAGCTGCTCATCTTGCCTGCTATTTGTGTGGATAAACTGGAGATAAGTCTCTCTATAGTTCTAATCTTTTACCTTTTTCTTACTGGTTTAAATTGCCAGTGATCTTTTAAATGGTAGTTTTCCAAGTCAAAATTCACACTAAGTTTTAAAAAGCCATTCCTAACAATATTAAATCCCATAAAAACGTGGGGAGAAAGAAGGCATCATTTCTTAAACTATAGCCAATTACCAAATGAAAGGGTATGGAACTGCCTATCTGAAGCAAAGCAAGAAAAGGTGGATTCTTTTTTTAAGATTTTATTTATTTATTTGACAGAGAGAGAGATCACAAGTGGGCAGAGAGGCAGGCAGAAAGAGGGGGAAAGCAGGCTCCCCGCCGAGCAGAGAGGAGCAGAGAGCCCGATAGGGCCTAAATCCCAGGACCCTGAGATCATGACCTGAGCAGAAGGCAGAGGCTTTAACCCACTGACCCACCCAGGCGCCTGAAAAGGTGGATTCTAAGCTGCTCTTATTCACCTCAGAAGCCAAGTTCCTTATGGGATAGAGTGAGCAAAAAAAAAAAAAAAAAAGATTCTTCTTGATGCCTGACCTGGTAAAATACACTTTGAAAGTTTAACTACAAAGCAAAGAAATTATGTGATAAACTGTATTGCTTTTGTGGGGAAAATACATACACACTCAAAAACAAAGGACAAAGCACAGCATAGCATTTGATTAAGAAACAAACATTGTGGGATTAGCCTATGTCTGGGACTACAAGCCAGTTACATTCAAAATGAATAACAAATAATGCTACATCAAAGAAGATGTTAAAATTTGATGTTCAAAAGACATTTTCAAGAGCTACTGAATAAGAATAAAACTTGAGGAAAAATTTGGGTCTAAAATAGGCATTCTGGAATTTGTCTATGTGTTTACTTTCCGGTGATAACAATTTTGAAAGTGTCTTCTTATTTCAGAATTCTGCATCTTCTGCAGCATATATAAAAAAAAGATCTATGTCTGAAAATACTAACAACAAATTAGGAGATAAAGAATATAGAGGAAAGAAACTTCTTTCCATATAAGAAATGCTTCAAAGGGACATAAAGATGTTAAACCAATGATAAAATACAGAGAGAAAAGGGCATACACTCTTGATAGTTCAGAAAACAAAAACAAGTAGTATGAATTCTAGGCAGAATTTGATTCAACAAATTTTCTACAGGTTCCTTTTCTGAAAATGAATGCTTTCTAAACAAGAACAGCTACAATTTACCACTCATGGGCCAAGCACATGTATTACATATGCAAGTCTAGATAACATAATATGTTTTTTCTCTTAGTCTAACATTTCTCCATCCTTATGTTTTCAAACTTTTACTTGCCTTTCAGCAACATTTGGTAAAAATAAAATACTGAAGTTCTTTAAATTTCAGCCTGCAGTGATAGCAACTAGAAAAAATAAAGAATCTTTATTGAAGTGTCTATTATATGCTGGACATATGTTGGGCACAGGATACCTGCATACTAACACTTGAGAGGGGCATTAATTTCGCCTTGCTGTTCAGAAAACTTAAAAAGCAAGTTTTTGAAGTTCTTTATTTTTAAAATAAAATGCAGCTGGGGCGCCTGGGGGGCTCGGTCCTTATTAGGTCATGATCCCAGAGTCCTGCAACGGAGCCCCTCATCAGGCTCCCAGCTCAGGGGGAAGCCTGCTTCTCCCTCTCTCACTCCCCCTGCTGATGTTCCCTCTCTGGCTGTGTTTCTCTCTCAAATAAATAAATAAAATCTTTTTTTTTTTTTTTTAAAGCAGGGAACCTGCTTCCTCCTCTTTCTGCCTGCCTGTGATCTCTCTGTCAAATAAATAAATAAAATCTTGGGGCACCTGGGTGGCTCAATTGGTTAAATGACTGCCTTCCGCTCAGGTCATGATCCCGGAGACCGTGGATTGAGCCCCACATCAGGTTCCCGCTCGGCGGGAAGCCTGATTCTCCCTTTCTCAATCTCCCTGCTTGTGTTCCCTCTCTTGCTGTGTTTCTCTCTGTCAAATAAATAAATAAAATCTTTTTAAAAAATGATTTTATTTATTTATTTATTTATTTATTTATTTATTTATTTATTTATTTATTTATTTAATGACAGAGATCACAAGCAGGCAGAGAGAGGAGGAAGCAGGTTCCCTGCTGAGCTGAGCACCCTCCCTTGTGGGTCTTGAAGCTAAAAGAAGAAAGCTACCTAAAATACCCTAAATAAAATCTTTAAAAAAAAAATTACAAATGCTGCCTATTATTTATCAGCCAGGATACTTTAATGACTGTTTATACCGGTTCCTATCTGGACTGATTTTGTATGTTCCCCAATCCCCTTCTGTAATGGGAAAGTGAGTCTGTTATATAGGGAAAGCACAAAAGTTGTGTTTGGTATAGAATCCAGTAATGTACTTCTAGATGTGTCCTGAGCATGTATTTATTTTTTCACACTTATGCCTTCCACCCATCTGGTTCATCCCTCCCCTCTTCTCTAACAGCGAATTGCTACTTACCTTTCTGGACAGTTGAAATGTCAACTCCCGAGGCCATTAGTACTTTCCAACGTAGGGTTAGTTCTACCTACCCTATGTTTCCAGAGTGCTTGGTAGATAACTTTACTTGCCTCACTGCAATATAATTAATTCACTGAATGCTTGTTTCTCATACCAAATGGAAAGTTCCTTGAAGGTAATAGTAATGTGTGTATATGGCAGAATTTTCAATTTCTAAGTGTTATTCCAAATTGTTGCTACCATTCTAAGTTGTCTGGTATTTCAACCTATCTAGAAAAGCAAGTGGAAAATGTAATGTGCTTAAGGATGTGTTTTGTTTGTTTGTTTGATTTTTTTTAAACAGCAGGAAGGAAACTAGGCTCACTATGCTTTTTGGTTATGTACTGGGCACCTCAAGGTTCTTCTGGGGGGAGGGAGAGGGGCACACCAGTTTTAAAAACTGTACTTAGCATTTTTAGACCTGAAAGAAAATTCAGATTTCCCACTTCAAACTTCCTAAGCTAACTGACAAGGTCAGGGTCATACAGTCAATTATTAACTGAGCCAGCAGATTTGAGCAGACCATACTGCTTTAATGATACCAACACACCCTTAACTGGCTCTCTGTCCATAGACAGGAATTACCATTCAGCTGATCTGCAGAGAGGAATATAGGAGCTTATGACACCTAAATTTATATCATGACTTACAAAAAGAAAAGACCTCTAACCAATGCTCTGTGGTCAACTAAGTAGATTATCAATGACTTTTGCATTTTAAGTAACCCTGCCTACTGTTTTCTGTAGCAGTATGAGTAGTACAGTATTAACCTAGTTCTTCTACTGTTTCTTTAGTAATAAGGTAACATATTTTACAGATGATTAAAGGTATTTTGGATAAGCTGTAAATTGTGAAATCTGAGATGTTACTGCCAAGTTTCTAGTTTCATTTGGGAAGTATGATATTCAAATGGTCATGAAATAAAATATACACAGTCCATTTTCATTTTTATACCTTTTGACAATTCATATTATTAAATGTCTATACACTGCATATATTTTTTAAAGATTTTATTTATTTGACAGAGAGAAACACAGCCAGAGAGGGAACACAAGCAGGGGGAGTGAGAGAGGGAGAAGCAGGCTTCCCGCTGAGCAGGGAGCCCGATGTGGGGCTCGATTCCCGGTCTCCGGGATCATGACCTGAGCCGAAGGTAGTCGCTTAACCAACTGAGCCACCCAGGCGCCCCGTATACACTGCATATATTTCAGTAACAGCATTTCAATAGAAAACCGTAACTTCAAATTCCCATTTGCTTTAGATACTGAAAAGGTAAATACTGGAACCATAAGTATTCTCAGAAGTTTCTTATTTTGGTAATATTTATTAAAGTATAATTTTTGAAGTTTAAAAAATTCTCTTAAAAAATGTAATAAAAAAATAACTATTTTGTAAAACAAAACAAAACAAACAAAGAAACCCCCCGGAGATTTCAACATGGCACTTATTCTAAAGTACACTTTCAATTAATTAAAAAGCATTTATTCTTTATATATCCTTAATAACATCCAGTATGTCTAAATAAGTATGTCTATTTTCAGCATGATTTTTAAGTAGTGTATGTTGGATGCGGATGTTAAATATAGAATTGAAAACACTGAATTCTACTCTGTTCTGAGTAAGGTAGTTAGTGACACAATATATAAGTAGGCTTGGCTTATGAAATTTCCTAATGGTTCTCTAAGAAATCAAAGTTCAGAATTCAGTGGCCTTCTCTTTCTCCGTGGCTTGTCCTGACACATGAGACAGTAGACGGAACTACCTCCAAGCAGTGAATGCTGTTATTAGGACTGGAGCAAATACTGGTTACCTCTTGTGTGTATACTCTTTCCAGGCTGTTCTATTTTGCCCTTTGTTTTAAACATGAAAAAAACTATGAAACACTGAAAATAGGTTGTTTCTTAAAATCAAGGTCAGGCTAAGAGAAACAGTATAAAATTTTCATTTATAAATCTGATTTTTTTCTACCTGTGTAGTTCTGCTAAATATTAATATGCAATTTAACTTTTTTTACTTTCATAGAATTATGGCAATAAATTAGAAAAAAACTGCATGGTTACATGTTTTAGCAGTTCTGTCAATTTTAAATATGATTTCTGTTAATCTAGCAGAAATCATCTGTTATACTGTTGAACCACCTACCCCAGTACGACACACAACTGTTAAAATGTAAATTGCCCAACTATTTTTAGCTGTTGTGGAAAAAAATTCCTGTCTTCGGGAATAATGATTTGAGGCATTGTGTTCATTTTGTTTATCAAGCAGCTATTCAGCCTCTAGTGGCCCAAGTGCTTATGCAAGCAAAAGCTTTTAAGAATGTCTGCAGCTGCAATCCAACCTTCCAGGTAGGCTGCAGGTTCAGAGCACAGCTGCCCTAGGCTGCGTAAAACTCAGATCCATCTGGAACTGAGTTTCAAAGAGGATTTCAAATTTGAGTTTTCATGTATCACACGGAAGAGAAGGCAGGGGAAGAACACCGGAAAGAAGGAAAGCAAACAACCAAAAAGATGATATCTCTACTTCAGCCTTAATAAAAAATAAAAAGCTCAGACCCATGCTGCTCCTTCTAGATTACTACTTGCCAAGCCGGATATTCCATTCAGTGTATACTTGGATGAGCTGTGACTCATCTAGCAGCACCTGCGCCCATGTGTTAAGTACCGCCAAATAAAACCCCAACATCCATTTACACAACAAAGAGATGTACCCTACAAGGCATGGGGCCTCAATCCAAAAGCCCCACTCCCCATTTATTCTAAGCAAAGGGAAAGGAGAAAAAAAAAATATTCCCTTCTCACACCAGAGATTTTTTAAATGTAGGTGGATTTATGATGTAGGTTAATTTACAAATACTTTTCCTCTTTAAAAGAATAAAGTATATTTAATAACACAAACACCCCTACAGCATTAGGTTATCACGGCCATTAATGACTGTTTGCCAAACCTTTCCAAACTCCTTCATGAAAGCTCTTTATTCTCAAAGGATACATTTTTTGAGCAAAGGCAGATCAACAAACTAGTTGCTTGAAAGCTTTCCTGATGGTAGGCTGAAGTTAGGAAAGGCTTAATGAAGGCTTTAAAATCCACAAGGGCTTCACAATGAACATCTGACTCAGTGATTTATGCATATTAATAACTTCAGTCCTACTGAGGCAAGCTGAGCCGAACATGTCCTCCGAATCTTAATGTCTTTAGCTCCACTGGGATTATTACAAATGTAAATTTCTAAGATTCTCAGCTATTAATCTCTGTCTGTCCTCCTGTTCAGCAACATAATGACTAATTAAACATCAAAAGACCTGTACAGGAGATGTTCTTTGACAGCTACCGGCCTAGTCCTCTTCCCAAGAGGGGAATTCAAATGACAGGGACACGGAGTAACAGCATATGAAGAAGCTACAAATTACTGCAGAGAAATCTGAAAACCTAACATTAAATGTGGATTTATCTCAATCAATGATTCCATTAAACAGTGAACAGTTACTGTGTGAAGTGTGTCTGCTGACGCCAATCAAATATATCCTTACAGCCAGTAAATACTGAATACCTGAAACCGTTTTATTCACTAAAAGTAAAAAAAAAAAAAAAAGGGTACTTACTGAAGAAGGCAAACCAGGAGGCACCTTTCTGACTTTCTTTGCTTGCAAAGGATCTGCATATGGAAAACAATATATTTCATCAGCATTTTCAAAAAGGTCAGACTTCAAGTGAGCAGGAAATTTTTCCTTCTAGTGCCTTGTTTTCCAGTACTTAAGAATAAGCAAGGGCATATAGGGATGGGGGCTTCGTTCTTTCTAACTGGTTCCTGGGCAAAACAGTTCTCTTAATAAAAGGATATATGCTGAAATACATATCACGTAAGTTTAGGAAGATGAAAGCAAACAAAGTAAAACAAGAAAGTAACAAACTGATAAGTATGTGTGAAGGGAATTAACATTTATTTATTTATTTATTTATTTATTTATTTATTTATTTATTTATTTATTAAGATTTTATTTATATGACAGAGAGAAACACAATCAGAGAGGGAACACAAGCAGGGGGAGTGAGAGAGGGAGAAGCAGGCCTCCCGCCGAACAGGGAGTCCGATGTGGGACTCAATCCCCGGTCTCTGGGATCATGACCTGAGCCAAAGGCAGTCGCTTAACCAACCCAGGCGCCCCGGGATTTAACATTTCTTAAAAAAACCATTGTGGGACAGGCTCCATGCCAGGAACTTTATATCACATATCTCACTTTCATGTGCAGAGGGCATTTGGAGCAACAGGTCACTTTAATAATACAACTGCCTAACAGAGACACAAATTTAGTGTCCACATCATATGAAGAATTAGGTTTAAAAGCATAATAAGCCGACTGAAAGCTAATGCTGTGCTGCAACTTACTATGCTAAAAATTTGAAATAAAATTTAATAAACGAAAAATTCTGCTTGTAATGTCAGAGAAATGCTACATAAACCAATTAAATACAGGCATTGTCATATACAATGTCATCTAGTATTCTGTAAGAACATTTACTGTTTACAATGCATGGTTAAATTGCAAGTTCTGCACTAACTGTTCTGTGATTTATTCATGGAGTTTATATTATTTCAAAAATAACTAGAGAAAGCATATTTCTCTATAAGACAGAAGTGAGAAGGTGAGTATTTTCATAGATACCTCATCAGCTTCACTTGGTATTTTAATTTTACTTCTCTGTAAAATTTAAAATTTAAAACTTGCCCATCTTATCACTGTAAAATAATGTAATAAAATAAAAAAAATATAAAAGAATGAAATCTTTAAAAAGGGGGGGAGGGGAACGGGAGGTGCCCGGGTGGCTCGCAGATGTTTAGTGTCCGCCTGCCGCTCAAGTCATGAGCCGGGAGTACTGGGATCTGGGCAGCATCAGGATCCCGCTGAGCAGCACTGAGCTTGATCTCACAACCCTGAGATCATGCTCTGAGCCAAAATCAAGAGTCAAAAGCTTAACCAACTGAGCTACCCAGGCATCTGGAAATGCTTATTTTATATTTTTATCTCATCACTGGCTGCCACTACACAATTATATACATAATGTTCTATTTAAAAACAATGAATTTGGGATTCACAGTTCACTTATGATGGGTTACAAAGTCTGACAGTTTACAGAGTAAGCTGGCTGGGTTGAAAGTTCAGCTCCTAATTTCAGCAGCAACAAATACAGTGGCTGTGTGAACTTGGGCAAGTTACTTTTAACCTCTCTGAGCTTCAGATACCTAAGATGTTGTAAAAAGGGGTAACACCTCTTAGAGTTATTGTAGTAAAGATAATAGGTGAAAGACTTTTGGGGCAGTGCCTGACAAAGAGTGACAATACATTTTAGCCATTATTACCATGTTTATATTAGAGTCTGTGGCAAAATATTATAAATTAGGTAACTAGATGCTGTTTTGCAGAATGCAGATTTCGTAAAACATCTAAGTAGCTTGAGAGCATATTGAGGTGGGTACAGATGATCTCTGAAGTCCTTTCAACTCTGAAATTTTATGAATAACTGCAATGCCAAGAAAGAGGGGCTGAGTGAGAAATAACAATGAAGAATGGAGTAATACTCCACTAAGTGGTATTCATATAGGAAATGAATGGGCTTCCCTGGGTACTGAGCCTTGGCTAAGTTGCTTAGCTTCCTGGGTCTTGATTCCTCATCTGTAACACAAGGTTAATATTACAACCTTACAGAATTTTTGTAAAGATACATACTTGGCAAGGAGGAGACAAAAGTATTGATCCCTATCATAATCAAAATGAAAATGAAGATGTAAGTTTTAATTTATGGAAAACTTGAGTTTTTATACCTCCACCCCACTTCCAAGTGAATCAATAGCTCATTTTCTCCCTAAACTTTTATTAATATTATATTGGTCCATATTAGTGCTTTTTGACATAGTATGTGCTCACATAGCATACTATGAAGGTATTTTTCTAGTGACACTGACACATTTAGACTCAAATGCGTGTTCCTACCCTAACACATTTGGTGGGAAACAAAAGTGAAGATGGAGAAAAGCTGCTTTACAATTTATCATTCCATAAAACATGATATTGGTCTAAATCATCTGGGTTTACTTTATTACACATACTAAGTCACTCATAATGCTGAGAGGTGGGTGTATCTGGTCAGAGCTCTCTGTGCAAACAGGACCACAGTTGCCCTTTCACTCAAGCTATACTCTAGACACAGGGACAAGGGCTATTTCACAAAAATCTAGGTTTCACAGAAGACAGATATATAAATTGGTAATTGTGGAATAAGTAACTATGACTTTTTTTTTTTTTTAGTGGGATATATTTATTTCGGAAGGTGGCCTATCCTTGGTAGAAATATGCTGTACAACTTCAATTTTCTTGTGTAAAGGAAGATTCCTATGAAGGAATCACCAAAAATTCTCACATTTAAATACTGCTTAGGTAAGGTACCAGAGTGTACCTGAGGCTTGCTGTAAGCAGCAACACAAAACAGAATGGCCTGGTTAGGCTATGTATAAGGCATAAAAGGAAGCTAAAGAAAATGAGGATTCAAAATTTAATAGGTACTGAGTTTCCTTTTGAGGTTATGCTTTGGAACGAGATAGAGATGATGGCTGCACAGCACTGTGAATGTACTAAATATCACTAAATTGTACATTTTAATATGATTTATTTTATCTCAAATTTTTAAAAAATGGTGAGTAGAAAACTTAAAATGCAAAGAACAGTAAATGTGGATTCAGAAAATCTTCAATTTGGGGGCGCCTGTGTTAAAGCTCAGTAGGTGAAAGCCTCTGCTTTCAGCTCAAGTCATGATCTCAGAGTCCTGGGATCTAGGCCCGCATCGGGCTCTCTGTTTAGCAGGGAGCCTGCTTCCTCCTCTCTCTGCCTGCGTCTGTGCCTACTTGTGATCTCTCTGTCAAATGAATAAATAAAATCTTTAAAAAACAAAATCTTACATTTTATCTTAGGTAAATCATCTAACTAATTACATGAATGTGTCCTCTTGAGGCTCATTTTATGTTAAATCTAGTTATTATACTCACTGACCAGCAGGGCTGTTGGACCAACAAGATGACAAAGTATATAAAACTACACTGTAAACTGTTCAGCATTGTATCAATCTTAGTCAAAAGGTATTAATATTAGCCCAGGAAATTTTTATTATAATAGGAAAAACTAGTCCCATCTTTCACTGTTTAGTTCGTCTTATGATGACCAAACAAGAATATTAAATTGTTTATTAAATATCTGATATATTATTTTATGAAAATAAGCCCTAAGATCAACATCATACCTAAGAAACCAAATTTCTACTAAATAAAAGTATAGTCAGAAGACTAAGAGGTTAAAAAAAAAAAAAAAAAGAAACATTTGTAAGATAGAATTTTTTTTTTTTTAAAGATTTTATTTATTTGACAGAGAGAAACATAGCCAGAGAGGGAACACAAGCAGGGAGAGTGAGAGAGGGAAAAGCAGGCTTCCCGCTGAGCAGGGAGCCCGATGTGGGACCCAATCCTGGGTCTCCGGGATCATGACCTGAGCCGAAGGCAGTTGCTTAACCAACTGAGCCACCCAGGCGCCGCAAGATAGGATTTTTTTGTTGTTGTTTTAGCAAGCTTCCCACCGAGCAGGGAGCACGAGGTGGGACTCGATCCCGGGTCTCTGGGATCATGACCCCAGCCGAAGGCAGTCGCTTAACCAACTGAGCCACCCAGGCGCCCCTGTTGTTGTTTTTGTTCAACACACTTACCAAGTGCTGCAGAATCATGGAGTGGTCTTCTCCTGGAACTTGTGGCAGAGAATGAGTAGTATGGTGTTCCAGGTTTTCCTGAAGAAGACAGCTGTGCTGGGCTTCCAAGCCCCAGATCTTGCCTCAGGAGACTAGACTATAAAACAAAGTCAAGGAAACAAGTTACCTTCCTACTGATACCAACCCAAACCTGAAAAAAATCATCACTTCTGAGTTACTCAGATGGTTATTCAGAAGATGCTAGTACCTTCAACCATACCTTGAATTTAGATGCATCTGATAAATACTTGAGTTCTAAGAGACCATTGGTTTAAATCCCTATTTTCTTTCCCTATCTTCATGTTGCCTGCTTTCTAGTAATTATTCTGATCTATAAAATCTTAAGGCTGAAAGACACTTTAGTTATGATGTTGTTCACCCTTTAATCATCAAGAATATTTTTGAAAATGGCTATCATGTCTTTGCTTGAATGCTTTCATGACCATACAAGGCAGTCTATTCTGTTCTTCTTCCTTTGCTTTTTTCTTTTAGGATAGCTTTCATTATTTGGAGACTGCCAATATTGTCAATACTAGCCATTCTGGTTTTCTTCAACTGTATCTCACAGCATGGGTTTGAATGAAATCCTCACCATTTCTGACATAAGACCTCTGGATTTATTTTCAGTTTGCCAAAGTGTCTTGTAACATGAAATGGATGACAATGCCTCAGATGTGGACTGATTAGTGCAGAGTCATGCTCAATATTGCATTTACACAACCCATTTGTGCTAGCTCATATTAAAAGGTTAGGAGTGATCATATGCTGTTACTCCTTACTGCATATGTTGCTATTAAATCCTGTCCCCTCCAACAGTTTCCTTGTTCAATTGTGTTTTCTGTCCCAAGTGCAACAGTTAACATGTACCTGGTTAAATACATCTTCTTACATTTTATCCTTAATATTCATTTCTGCTGTTTTTAGATTCTGAGTCTGTCAACCGATGCTTTGCTAGTCTTTCTAGTATTGGGGCATAAAAAATGGGATTAAAAAAAGATGACATCAGGATGACAAGGCTGAGGAGATCCCTATGCTATGCTACAGTGACACGAAACTTTGTTGAGTGGTTCACTGAAATCCAGAGATTTAGCAGCTCTGACCTACTAAACCAGTGACTCTAACATAAAGCAAATGAAGTCATTTTGGCAGAATTTGGTTGCAACCTTTCTGGTAGCTGAGGAAAAAAGGCCTCACCTGGCAAGGGTACTGGATACAGTTGAGAGGATGCTCTGTATGAAAAGAGCTATGATCCCTCTGATACACAGACTACCCTCCCACCCCATATTTAATACCTGCTGTCACCATATTCTACGTAGTTTGTCCATTTAGCCTCTGATTATCACAGAGGTACTGCTCTGGTCAGAAAAAAATCAGCAGAACTTTGTAATAGTGGTCACAGTAGCCCAGTTCCTGTCTCATTATAATAATCAAGGGAAAACTCTCTTTTCAGTTTATCATACATTAAATGATTTTAAGTAATTTTTGTGTTTCAGCTTAAATAAATTCAGCTGGAATTCACACAGCATACAATTAACCATTGCAAAGTTTCCAATCAATGACATCTGGTGCATTCATGTTATATGACCATCACCTCCAAAGGAAACCCTATAGCCATTAAACAGTTACTTCCATTCTCCCCCCTCCCCAAGCCTTTGCAACGACTGATTTCCTATATATGAATTTACCTAATTCTGAATATTTCATGTAATTTGGAACCATATGTGACCTTCTTTCACTTCACATGTTTTTTGAAGTGCATCCTCGTAGTTTTTATCAGTACTTCATTTCTTGTTATGGCTGAATAATATTCCACTGTATAGATATACTACAGTTTGTTTATCCATTCATGCACTGATGGGATATTTTAGTTGTTTCTAGCTTTGGACTACTGGGCACAGGGGTGCTATGAATATCTGTGTGTGGGTATTTGTCAGAGTACCTGTTTTTTATTTTTTAAAGATTTTATTTATTTATTTGACAAAGAGAAACACAGCCAGAGAAGGAACACAAGGAGGGGGAGTGAGAGAAGGAGAAGCAGGCCTCCTGACGAGCAGGGAGCCCAATGCGGGGCTGGATTCCGGGACTCTGGGATCATGACCTGAGCTGAAGACAGACACTTAACAACTGAGCCACCCCAGAATACCTGTTTTCAATTCTTCTGGGTGATACTTAGGAGTAGAAGTGCTGGGTCATGTGACAATTCTATGTTTAAATTTTAAGGAACTTTCAAACTATTCTTCACACTGGCTGTGCCACTTTACATTCCCACCAGCAATGTAAAAGGATTCTAATTACATCCTTACCAACACTTGATACTTGTTCTTTTTTTTTTCTTCTTTCTTAAATTATAGCCATCCTTGTGGGTATGAAGTAGTATGGTACTGTGGTTTGATCTCCATTTCCCTAATGATTAATGATGTTGAGTATTCCTTCACAGGTCTAATGACCTTTTGTATATCTTCTTTAGAAAAATATCAATTCAAGTCCTTTCACCATTCCATTTTTGAACTGGGTTGTGTTTCTACTGTTACACTGTAAGAATTCTTATACATTCTGCTTTGAATACCAGACATTTATTAGACATATGATTTGCATGTCCCATTTTGTAGGTTGTCTTTTCACTTTTTTAAAAAAAGATTTTATTTATTTGAGAGGGAGAGAAAGAGAGCATGCGTGCATACAAGCAGGGGGAGCAGCAGAGGGAGAGGGAGAAGTACACTCCCTGCTGAGCAGGGAGCCTGATGCAGGACTTGATCTGAGGGCCCTGGGACCATGACTTGAGCTGAAGGCAGCCGCTTAACCAACTGAGCCACCTGGGTGCCCCTGTCTTTTCACCTCTTAATGTCCCTGAATAAACACAAGTTTTTGATTTTGATGAAGTCTATCTTACCTTATTTTTTCTCTTCTTTGTTGTGCTTTTGCATATCAAAGCATCCACTGCCAAAGTCAAAGTAATGAAGGTTTATCCCTATATTTTCTTCTAAGAGTAATAGAGTTTTAATTCATACCTAGATCACTGATGCACTTTGAATTAATTTTTGTATATAGCAGAAGTTAGGGGGCCAATTTCATTCGTTTGAATGTAGCTATCCAGTTATGCCAGCACCATTTGTTGAAAAGAATAGTATTTCCGTATTCAGTGCTCTTGGCACCCTTTGCTAAAGAACAATTGCTCATAGATACTTGGGTTTATTTCTGGACTCTCAATTCTATCCCATTTGTTTGTATGTCTTTCTTATGCCAGTTCCATGGTGTAGCTTTGTAGTAAGTTTTGAAGTTGGAAAGAGTGCATACTCCAACTTTACTCTTCTTTCTCAATACTGTTTTGGCTATTTGGAGTTCAGTGAAATTACACATAACTTTGAGAACCAGCTTTTCCCATTTATGTAAAAAGATACCACTGGAATTTTGATAGGGACTGCACTTTGAGGAGTTTTGTCATCTTCACAACATTAAGTTTTCTGACTGATGAACACTGAATATTTTCCCATTTATTTAGGTATTTTTAAATTTCATTCAGCAATGCTTTGTAGTTTCCTGTATACAGGTCTTACACTTTACAGTTAAGTCTATTCCTAGGTATCTTATTCTTCTTGGATGCTAAATGGAGTTGGTGACTTAATTTTATTTTTGGTTTGTTCATTATTAGTGTTCAGGATACATCTAGCTTTTGTGCTTAATCATGAATTTTGTACTCCTATGGTAAATTCATTTATTAGCTTAAATAGTTTCTTTCTTTAATTTTAATTTTTAATTTTAACTTTTTAAAAAAGACATTACTTTTTTATTTGACAGAGAGACAGCGAGAGAGGGAACACAAGTCAGGGGAGAGGGAGATGGAGAAGCAGGCTTCTTGCTGAACAAGGAGCCCAATGCAGGGCTTGATCCCAGGAACCTGGGATCATGACCTGAGTCGAAGGCAGATGCTTAACCAACTGAGCAACCCAGGTGCTCCTTAGTTGTTTGTTTGTTTGTTTTTTAAACATTTTTTTTTTAAGATTTTATTTATTTGACAGAGAGAAACACAGCCAGAGAGGGAACACAAGCAGGGGGAGTGAGAGAGGGAGAAGCAGGCTTCCTGCTGAGCAGGGAGCCCGATGTGGAACTCGATCCCGGTCTCTGGGATCATGACCTGAGCCAAAGACAGTCGCTTAACCAACTGAGCCACCCAGGCGCCCCTGTTTGTTTGTTTTTTAAAAGATTTTATTTATTTGATGACAGAGAGAGAGACAGTGCACGAGAGAGATAGAAATCATGAGCAGGGGGAGAGATAGAGGGAGAAGCACACTCTGCATTGAGCAGGGAGCCTGATGTGGGACTGGATCCTAGTACTCTGGGATTATGACCCGAGTCAATGGCAGATGCCCAACCAACTGAGTGACCCAAGTGCCCTTATCTCACATAGTTTTTTTTTTTTTTTTTTTTTAAGATTTTATTTATTTATTTGACAGAGAGAGACAGCCAGAGAGGGAACACAAGCAAGGGAAGTGGGAGAGGGAGAAGCAGGCCTCCCGCCGGGCAGGAAGCCTGATGTAGGGTTCGATCCCAGGACCCTGGGATCATGACCTGGCCGAAGGCAGACGCCTAATGATGGAGCCACCTAGGTACCCCAGCTCAAATAGTTTTATTGTAGATTCTGTATACATAAGATCACAAATAGGGAAAGTTTTACTTCTTTCATTCCAATTTAGGTGCTTTTATTTCTTTTTCTTGCCTAATTGCTCTGGTTAGAACTTCTAGTAAAAGAGGAGCCTAGGTGGCTCAGTCGTTAAGCATCCACCTTCCGCTCAGGTCATGATCCCAGGGTTCTGGGATCAAGCCCCGCACTGGGCTCCCTGCTTGGCGAGACACCTGCTTCTCCCTCTATCACTCCCCCCGCTTGTGTTCCTCCTCTTGCTGTGTTTCTTTCTGTTAAGTAAATAAATAAAATCTTAAGAAAAAAAAAAGAACTTCTGGTAAAACAATTGGGACACCTGGGTGGCTCAGTTGGTTAAGCATCTGACTCTTGATTTCGTCTTAGGTCATGTCTCAGGGATGTGAGACTAAGCCCCATGTCACCCTCTGAGCTGGGAAAGGAGCCTGCTTAAGATTCCTTCTCTCTGTCCCTTTCCCACAGCTCCTGCTTTCTCACTCTAAAAAAAAAATCTAGTAAAATGTTCAATGTAAGTGTGAAAGCAGACATGTTTGTCTTTTTTTTTTTTTTTTTTAAGATTTTATTGATTTATTTGTGGGAGAGAGGAGAGAGAGCATAAGCAGGGGAGTGGTATGCAGAGGGAGAAGCAGGCAGCCACTGAAAAAGGAGCCCGATGTGGGATTTGATCCTAGGACCCTGGTGTCATGAGCTGAGGTGAAGGCAGATGCTTAACCAAATGAACCAGTCAAGTGTCCCCAGATGTCCTTGTCTTGTTCTCAATCCCTCCGCTTTTTTAAAAAAATATTTTATTTATTTGAGAGAGAGAGATCACACATAGGCAGAGAGGCAGGCAGAGAGAGAGGAGGAAGCAGACTCCCCACCGAGTAGAGAGCCTGATGCGGGTCTCGATCCCAGGACCCTGAGAAGGCAGAGGCTCAACCCATTAAGCCACCCAGGTGCCCCGTCAATCCCTTTTTTTTTTTTTTAAAGTAAGCTCTACACCCAACGTGGGGCTCAAAGTCAAAACTCTGAGAACAGTCACATGTTCTACTGATTGAGACAGCCAGATGTCCCATCTTGTTCCCAATCTTAGTGGAAAGGCTTTCATACTTTTACCTTTGAGCATAGTATCAGCTATAGATTTTTCATAAATGACCTTTATCAAGTAAAGTTCCTAGTCCTAATTTGTTAAGTGTTTTTATCATGAAAGGGTGTTGGATTTTTTCAGATGTTTTTTTCTGCACTGATTGAGATGATCAAATGATTTCTCCCCCATTCATTCTGTTAATAAATTACAATGATCACTTTTTATATGTTGAACTCCCTTTGCATTCTTGAAATAAAACTAGAGTCATCGTGTATATTCCTTTTAATATTAGGCTGCTGGATTTACCTTGCTACTATTTTGTAAAGGATTTTTGCATTAATATAAAAAAGATATAGACCTGTAGCTTCCCTTTGCCTGGGATATCTCTCTCTGGCTTTATCAGGATAATGCTGTCCTCATACAATAAGTTTTTAAGAAGGACTGGTGTTAACTCTTCTTTAAATAACTGGCAGAATTCATTAGTGAAGTAATTTGGTCCTAAGCTTCTCTTTTTTGAAAGAATTTTTATTAGTGATTTAATTTCTTCTTTTAGCTCTGTTTAGGTCAATTTTCATAGGCTTTGTATTTCCAGGACTTTGTCCATGTCATCTGGGTTGTTTAATTTGTTAGCATACAATTATTCATAGCATTCATTTTTAAAATACTTTTTATTTTTATAAGGCTGGTGGTAATACTATTTTCATTTCTGATTTTAGTGATTTGACTCTTTTTTTTTCTTCGTCAATCTAACTAAAGGTTTACAATTTTTGATCTTTTCAAAGAACCGACTTTTGATTTTGTTGATTCTGTTGTTCTTTTATCCACCTTTTAAAAAAATTTCTGCTCTAATCTTTATTATTTCCTTCCTTCTGCTGGCTTTCAGTTTAGTTTACTTTTTTTTTTTTTAGGTTCTTATAGTATAAAGTTAGGTTATTCATTTGAGATCTTTTCTAATGCAGGCATTTATGAGTATAAATTTTCCTCTGATCACTGCTTTCACTGCATCTAATGTTTTGCTATCCTTTCTTTTCATTTTATTTGAGTTTTCAGAGTTTTTTTTTAAAAGCCTATTCAGCAATGCTGGAGCACACATGAAATAATCAAAAAACTAAACCAAAGGTCATTACATCTTTCAGAAATGCTTAAAATCAAGAATATTTTTTTCAGATTCATCAAAAGGTAAATTATTCTTTGAAGAGTTGGTATCTTCCTTTATAAGTGAGAAAAGTGAGGAAAAGAAAATTTCAAACACCAGACGGTATATGTGTGTACATGAAAAGACATGTGTATAATTTCCATATAATTATTTAGTATAAAAAATAATATAATTTATGAGATGACGCTCAACAGACTGGAAAAGGAAGGTATGATTATCAGACATAAAGGGGAAACAGTCCCTCTTAAGATAATAATCTCTAGAAGAAATGTTAAAATTGAGAAAATATATATAATGAATGTATTATTTGTATAAAGAAACCATTAGCAGTGACTCTCCTGACTATGTTACCTGTGTGAGTAGAGTGACCCAGGGATCACCAAGTCTCCAACACATTACACTGAAATTTCCATTGTCACACCTGTTTTGTCTTTCTTTTTTTTTGCCATCTGGGCAAAATATACCTAAAATAGCATTAGTATATGGCTCACAGTATCTTAGATGGAACATATTATTACCAACATGTTTGAGAGCAGGGCTCATGTACCTTGAAATTTTCCTCTAAATATCACTAATCTTTAAGATATTCCTTGCTTAGTGTAAAACTTGCTTTCAGGATGGCATGCTTTGAGGCACCTGCTATATTTGTTATATCATGTCCATTTTCATGTAGAAGGCACAAAAGAAACTGGTCATTTTACACATATAAACAAATACCTGACAGGATATGGCATATAAGATGATGATTTATACTAGGGGTCAATTTCAAGGCCTGCAGGTCAAGGCCTGGTTTTTTTTGTTTGTTTGTTTGTTTTTAAAGATTTTATTTATTTATTTGACAGAGAAAACACAGCTAGAGAGGGAACACAAGCAGAGGGACTGAGAGGGGGAGAAGCAGGCTTCCCGCCAAGCAGAAAGCCCGATGTGGGGCTTGATCCTGGGTCTCCAGGATCATGACCTGAGCTGAAGGCAGTCGCCTAACCAACTGAGCCACCCAGGCGCCCCTCAAGGCCTGTTTTTGAAAAATTTTTTTATTAGAACACAATCTCACCCAATCATTTATGTATTGGCTATGACTGCTTTCATGCTACAGTGGGAAGAGATGAGTAGCTACAATGGAGAGTGCATGGTTAGTAAAGCTTAAAATATTTATTACTTGGCTCCTTTTGGAAAATGTTTATTGACACCTTATATAATGCTCTGGTGGAGGGACAAAGGACCAAGTTTGGAGAATTGTGAAGAAGTCTGTTTAAATTGTAAGACAAAGATAGAGAAATTTTCAGATGAGTAAAATGTAGCCAGTGAATTATTTCTTCAAAGAAGTAAAATATAGTTAATATAGTTATAATAAAGACTACTAGAGGCATAAAATAAATGGTGAATCAGAAAATACATTTCTTATATTCCTAATATTCCTAAAAGTAGACAGAATGTCTACAAAAACTGTAATGTCCTTGAAACAGCATGGGCTTTGGAATTAGCTACCCTGAGTTCAAATCCTCACTGTATGATTCTGAATAAATTATCTAACATTACTGCATTAGTTTCCTTTTGTATAATGGGTATATTACTAATTCGCTCACAAGGTTGCCAGTAGAAGTAAATAAGGATAAAGTAAAAGTGAGTAGCATGCTTTTATGAAAATGGGGTGAATGACATTTTATATACTGTTTCCTGGGCCTAAGTCAGGAGACCTTGTCTGCCCTGAATCCAAGCTGGCTGAGCTACAACTCCTAATGGCTAGGTTTAAGAAAGGAATGTTGGAAATCAGAGAATGGACAGTCTTCTAGAGATAGGGTTGACAATTAGAAGCTAAATGCAAAGAGGAGTGTGACAAATTCAAACTATATCAATCAAGATCAAGAATATACAGAAAACTGCCAACTTATTCAGAAAATGATTCAGCAGATGTGTCTCTGTATGTATAAACTCACATATAGCATACAAACATATATATATTGTGTGAAAAAAGAGAAATGTGTTGCATAAATATGGTGAAATATTGATGAAACTTCATTAAGAGCACATGGACATCTACCGTATTATTCTTGTACTTTTTCTGTGGGTTTGTAATTTTTCAAAATAAAAAGTTGGGAGAAAATCAGAATAGATATCAAGGATTGACTAGTATACTTACAAATGTACCATCTCAATTAATATTTACTGCAATCTTATTATTATATAAATTATATGTTATATAGATAACAAGTAGTAGAACCCTAATTTGAATCTAGATATGTTTAAGAGGCTCTTTCTTCAAAACAAAGACTTCTATGATAGTCCAGGAACCTAATTACCACTTTTTTGGGGGGAGGGGGGAATTACCACTTTTGAGACTCTTAATTTGAAAAAAGAGAAGTGACCTATAAATGACTTCATGGATTACAATCCAAAACTGTATTTTCTACAGAACACATACTGGAAGATTTTTCACATATGCATGAAATAAAGGAAGAAAAAGAAGAACCTTTTTAGGAGAAAACTTTACTTGTTATCAATTTTAATGTTGATAAACGTTTCTCCTTAATATAGACAAATATGGAGATGTGGTTAGGAAACATTCTGTATTCTTGTTCCACAGTGAATGTTAACACCAAAAAACTTCATAGATGTTCTTCATTCAGCTGTCCTATTCATAGAAATAACCATGTCACCCTGTTCAGTCTGTATCATGATTTATATGATTAGGCAAGGTAAATGTAGGAGAAATTGTTTCTTTTAAGAACACAAGATGATATTTTATCCTGTTAACTAAAATGAATTGTTCAGTGCTGTAATACAAAAGAAGTTTAAGATAATGTTTTCCCCACAAGGATTTGCTAATCCAGGAAATAATTCCCATAAAACTAATGGAAAATGACTAAAAAAAATCAAGGGCTAAGCTATATAAAGCATAACATTTTGATATTCTACCACTAATAAAATTATCTTTTATTTGATTCTTCAAACATTTGGTAACACTAATGTACAAATAATAAACTATTATAATTTTTCCCCTAAAATAAAAATTATGTATCAGCTCATATTATTGATTTTCCTGCCTGCTTAAAAACAAATGAGAAGCACTATTGATTACCACTGATCTTGTCCTGGAGGTATCTCAGGCAAAAAGAATACACAATCCCTGAGGATACAGAACTAGGCAAAGCAGTTTTATTCTGCCAAGCTGTCTTATTCAAGGCAGAATTGGTTTTCTGAAATAACAGAGTGCTAAATTTCTTAACACGGGCTTAGAGGAGACTCTTTTTAATAGTCCTCTAGAAGCTAAACTGTGAAAAACATATCTTATTACTGAAGAATAATCAATGAAGGTTCATTCCTGGAATACTAATATAGCCTAGATTATTATAATAAAAGCTACAGTAAGTTTCATTTTATTTTTTATATTATTTTTCATTTTAAATTATGTATGACAAACCTTTAGCCTTCCATAAAAATGCTCATTTTGTATGGAATTTCAGTAGCCTAATATTTATATAGTTATTATTATTTTTTTAAATTTCACAGTTCTTTCTCCCTATTCAAGTGCTTGAAAAACCCTGACTCTAAAATGTGAACTTGAAAAGACTAGTCAGTCTAAGTCTTCATGGTCATACTGAAGAAAAAGTAAATGATAGGAATAAAGTAGTAAGCTGGTGAATATCATTTATTGATGTAACTTCTTAAGTATCTTGGAAGGTACTCTAAATGTGATTTAATAATAAATGTGGAAGAATACTCTGTAAGAATGGTGGGGGCTCAGTAGCCCAGAGGATTCAGAACCAGACTGCAATAATTTGGATATTCTTTACTCTTAAAATGGAAAGTGTCTGAAATCTTGATAAATATAAACATGCTTCCTCAGAACTGCTTTTCACCATTACATGGTTTGTCCCAAACAGAGTACTAAATATACTTTTATATCCATTCGTAACTTCGGTTTAAATAAGGACCTAATTAACCCTATGTCAGAAATTGTTAGTGTCATTTTATGATCAGAATGAAGCACTAACTCATCAGTAATTTATTTTCTAGAAAACTAAGATTCAAAGTATCTGATTTTATAGTCACACATTGCAAAAAAATTAAAATACTTAACATGGACTTACAGAATTTCTGTTAAGTACTTTCTATACAGTTCTTTAATTTCATGCCTATATTACAGCCCTGAGATGGTACACAGTTTTAATACACAAAGGCAAGCAGCTGTTTCCAGATTTATCTTTTTGAAAAGGGTCTGTACTAATTAAAGAGGTAAAAAAAAAAATTATAAAATACAATCATGATAAAATAAAGAACATAAACTGTTAAACATTTCTCAGTTGAGTTCTTTACACTATATCATGTGTTTCTTTTGTCACCGAAGGATGAAGAAACCAAAAGGTCCTAGGAGCATAATTAGTATAGTATTGCCATATCTGTAACGGTTTTTTGTTTTTTGTTTTTTTTTTTAAAGATTTTATTTATTTGACAGAGAGAAACACAGCCAAAGATGGAACACAAGTAGGGGGAGTGAGGGAGAAGCAGGCTTCTCGCCGAGCAGGGAGCCCGATGTGAGGCTAGATCCTGGGTCTCCGGGATCATGACCTGAGCTGAAGGCAGTTGCTTAACCAACTGAGTCACCCAGGTGTCCCTGTAACTGCTTTTTTTATTAAAGATTTTATTTATTTATTTGACAGAGATCACAAGTAGGTAGAGAGGCAGGCAGAGAGAGAGAAGAAGACAGGCTCCCTGCTGAACTCAGAGGATAAAGGGAACTAGGGCAAAATATAAATGTAGGACTTTCATACTGCATCAGTCTTCTGGTAATTTTTTACAAAAAATTAAAAAACAGATTAATAAATTTTGAATTTGAAAAACATTAATATTTGTGAAATAATTATATTATGATGCAAATTCATTTACATTGAAATTCCAGGGATATGTTAGCAATTATCACCATGTTGTTAAAGAATTCTATCCTGAGAATCTCATTAGATAGTGATGCAAACTACAGTTGTTATCATTCTGAGAACAAAGGGATCTTGAATGGGTAATCAATAGCAACTGGCAGAAAATGAGACATTAATTATGATCCTCTCTAGTGTTTTGTCTAAGGCAAGATTTCATTAAATGGCTTTGTGCAACCTGAATAGTTCCAAGTCATTACCAACACTTTGGACAATACATTAATTGAGGGGATGGGGGACTGAACGGGGAAATAAAGTGAAAGAAAACCCGAGATGTTTCCATTCTTTCCCCCAGGTCAATAAAAACACACCAACCACCACTACCCAACTGTTAGGCTTCTTCTTTTTCAAGTGCCAAATCTTATCATCTCAACATGGTCTTTTGAAAATTTAATCATCATTTTCTATACTTGAAGTGTCAGGCAGGTTTGAGAAGATAATGACAGTCATCCATCAAATGTGTGCTGCCAAGGCAATGAGCCCAGTCTTTAAGAAACTACCTATGAACTATTAAATTAGTAAAAGATGGTAATCTTAGCAGTTTAAATTTCCCAATCTCTTTAATTATCAGTAGCAGAGGGAAATTTTACCATCTTAACATTTCATTCTCACTAATTTTTCTCTGAACTTTACTCTCAAGTCCTGCATCAGCCAATGAAAAGGTATCGAGTGGGAAGGTATGGGGTATATATTAATAAAGGAAAAATTGGGGGATATAAAAAGAAAAATTATGATGAAAACCATTAAAACCATTTTAATATATCCAGTATTTAAATAATTGCAAATATGCAATGAGAATGACTTTCTTTTAGGTTTTTATGGGTTTCCATTGAGAGAGTCCTTACTTTCAAAATGCTATAAGGGATTTCTTGAAAGCAAACTTTTTCTAGGTTAGTAAGCCAGTTTATTCTAGGCCCGTCTTCTTCCTAAGTGAGTTTTTCTGAATGTGTGAAGTTAGGAACTTCCTTGTTAAATACAGTCCTCTGAAAGTCTTCCTGCAAAGTTACCAGTGTGCCTTTGAACCCTTTCTTTTGTGAATAAAAAGAAACCTGCTATGCGAGGTGTTAACCAACATTAGAAGAACAGAAGATAAAGAAATGTCATTTCTCTTCTGCTTTTGTGGAAACAGTATTATGTAGTCCTAAGATTTTCAACAGAGTTCTGATACTCAGAAACCACTTCTTTTCCCTTTAATGCTAGCTTTTATGGCTTGTAAATGACTATCATCTCTTCTAACAATGCCTTGCAGTTTGAAGAATACAATTAAGACTAACATAAAACACAATACAGCAGTAGGCATATAGTTAGGTATGCAATACTTTTTGAATTGCAACATTCTGTACTAGAACATCTAGCAGTTAAGCTTTTTATTTTGGGAATTCAAATATAAACAAAAATAGAAAATAAAACCCAGTATAATGAACCTTCCTATACCTTTCACCCAACTTTTAAAAAAAAAATATTTTATTTATTTAAGGGAGAGTGAGATAGAGAGCTCAAGCAGGGAGTAGCAGGCTCCCTGCTGACCAAGGAGGCGGATGGGACACGCAGGGCTTAATTCCAGAGCTCAATCCCAGGACACTGGGATCATGACCCAAGTTGAAGGCAGATGCTTAACCAACCAAGCCACTCAGGCACCCATCTTTCACCCAGTTTTTATAACTGTCAGCATTCTGCTGTTGCTGCTTCACGTATTCTGCCAACTCTCAGTCCTTTGTATGGTCCCCACAATTGACAACAATATCTTATAGTCATGTAATGCCCAGTCTGACATGTAATGCCTAGGTGACAAAAGGTCACATCTTCTGTCATTTTTTCCCCCTGAGATAGTGTCTAATCTCTAGCCATTATTTAATATACTCTTTTCTTCTGAAATAAGTTTCCAAAAGAATAAACTAACTTTTAAACAATGTTCCAAAGAGTACTGAGTACCACCAAAAGTATAATTAGCAAGATTTATGGAGAGAACAGAAACAATGAAGTTTTTTCCCTGCCAAGTAACCTCTGCATCATCTTTCTTTGGCCTTTTTAACAGAAGCAGGAAATTATACTTGCGTACTGCCTGCATTTTAAATTAAATTCCACAAAATAATTTATTTAACCTATGTTACAAACTCAGAAGCTCACTCTGTAGGTAGCTTACGGCTTACCCTGCTCGTGGTTTCCTTCCTAGATCACAGAATTCAGATTCAAAGATTTTCTGAATATCCACTGAATACCAGTAAACACAGCTCTTTCACAGGCTACTTCATGAGTGAATCATCTCTCTCTCTCTCTTTTTAAAATATTTTATTTATTTATTTAACAGAAAGAAACACAGCTAGAGAGGGAACACAAGCAGGAGGAATGAGAGAGGGAGAAGCAGGCTTCCTATCGAGCAGGGAGCCCTCTGTGGGGCTTGATCCCAGGAGTCCCGGATCATGACCTGAGCCAAAGGCAGTCACTTAACCAACTGAGCCACCCAGGTGCCCCGAGTGAATCATCTCTTAGAGAGCTTAGATACTGATCCACAGACACGTCTTTTTATCACACCTGACTCTCAACAATCCTCCCATCACCATCAACTAATCTATTGCCAAAAGGATGCTATAAGTACTGGAAACCACTTGACTCCTGCCAATTTTTAATTCAACTCTGACATGACCTACTCTTTTTCTTTTTCAGATTTTATTTATTTATTTGACACAGAGAGAGATCACAAATAGGCAGAGAGGCAAGTAGAGAGAAAGGAGGAAGCGGGCTCTCTGCCGAGCAGAGAGCGGATGCGGGACTCCATCCCAGGACCCTGAGATCGTTACCTGAGCCGAAGGCAGAGGCTTAACCCTCTGAGCCACCCAGGCACCCCTGACATGACCCATTCTTACACACCACCACTGCTTCTTTACTACTTACTGCACTTGTTCTTTTGTCTCAAGATATTCAATATCATGACTCTTTTTCCCCAGTCCCAAAGTTCAATCATGGCTCCACCCCCTTCCTTTGAAAAGTAGCCCACAAAGTCTACTATTTTAACCATTATCTCATTGTTACTTCAATTCTTCTATCTTTAGCCATTTACCAGCTATGAAACATTAGATAAATTTACATAATCTCTGAGGCTTCAGGTTCCTCAGCTGTCAAATGGAAAAACAGTAACAGTAGCAGCAACACTTCTGTCATATGCAGGGACTATTTGAAATACCTGTAAGGTGTTTAGCACAATGCCTGCCACTAGTAAACACATGATAAGATGCTAGCCCTTTTGTTTAGGTAAACCTTGTTTGTACTTTGTAGATTCTGCACATTTGTGACAACCTTCTGCCAAGAAAGTCCATAGGCACCATTTTTGCAACAACATTTGCGAACTTTGTATCTGTGTCACATTTTGGTGATTTTTTTTTTTTTTGAGAATTTTGCAAAAATTCTTGAAATATTTCAAATTTATTTATTACTATATTTGTTGTGGTGATATGTGATCATTGATCTTTGATGTTACTATTATAATTGCTTTGGGGCACCATGATCTGTGCCCATATAAGATGGTAAATTTATTTGATAAATGTTTTGTGTGTCTAACTGCTCCACTGCCCAGTTGTTCAGCTGTCTCTCTTCCTCTTCTTGAGCCTCCTTATTCCCTGAGACTCAACAATATTCAAATCAGGCCAACTAATAACCCAATAATGGCCTCTAAAAGTACAGGTGAAAGGAAGAATCCCACATCTTTCGCTTCAAATCAAAAGCTAGATACAATTTAGCTTAGTGAGGAGGGCATGTCAAATGTGGAGATAAGAAGAAAGTTAATCCACTTAGACCAGTTAACCAAGCCCATGAATACAAAGGAAAGGTTCTTGAAGGAAATTAAAAGTGGATTCCAGTGAACACATGAATGGTAAGAAAGCCAAAGAGCCTTAATGCTGATAGGGAGAAAGTTTTAGTGGTCTGGATAGAAGATCAAACTACTACAAACTACAATATTCCCTTAAAGCAAAGCCTAATCCAGAGCAAGGCCCTAACTCTCCTCAATCCTTTGAAGGCTGAGAGAGTAGAGGAAGCTGCAGAAGAAAAGTATTAAGTTAGAGACATTGGTCCATAAAGTTTAAGAAACCATCTCTGCAACATAAATGTACAAGGTGAAGCAGCAAGTGCTGATATAGAAGCAACAGCAAATTATCCAGAAGATTTGCTAAGATAATTAATGAAGGTGGCTACACTACACAAGAGATTTTCAATGTAAATGAAACAGCCTTCTATTAGAAGATGATGCCATCTAGGACTTTCACAGCTGAAGAAGAGGTGTCAATGCTTAACTTCAAATCTTCATAGGACAGGCTGACTCTCTTGTTAGGGTTAATGCAGCTGATGACTTTTAGTTGAAGCCAGTGCTCATCTGCCATCACTAAAATCCTTGGGCCCTTAAGAATTATGCTAAATGTACTCTGCTTGTGCTCCATAAATACAACAACAAAGCCTGGATGATAGCATATCTGTTTACATAGTTTACATGGTTTACTGAATACTTTGAGCCCACTGTTGAGACTTACTGCTTAGAAAAAAAAAAAGCCTGTCAAAATATTATTGCTCATCGACACTGAACCTGGTCACTCAAGATGGAGATATACAATGAGATCAGTGTTGTTTTCACGCCTACTCACAAAACATCCATTCTGCAGTCATGAATTAAAGAGTAATTTTGACGTTCAAGTCTTATTATTAAAGAAATACATGTTGTAAGGCTAGGGCTGCCATGGATAGCAATTCCTCTCTGATGGATCTGTGCAAAGTCAACCGAAAACCTTCTGGAAAGAATTCACCATTCTACACTTGATTCACAGGAAGTGGTCAAATTTTCAGTATGCACAGAAGTTTGGAAGAAGTTGATTCCAACCCTAATGGATGACTTAGAGGAGTGGAGGAAGTAACTGCAGATATGGTAGAAACAGCAAGAGATGAGGTGCCTGGGTGGCTCAGTTGGTTGAGCGACTGCCTTCGGTTTGGGTCATGATCCTGGAGTCCCCGGATCGAGCCCCACATGGGGCTCCCCGCTCGGCGGGAGGCCTGCTTCTCCCTCTCTCACTCCCCCTGCTTGTGTTCCCTCTCTAGCTGTATTTCTGTCAAATAAATAAATAAAAATCTTAGAAAAAAAAAAAGAAACAGCAAGAGAACTGGAATTGAAGCCTGAAGATGCAACTGAATTTGCAATCTTATGATAAAACTTTAACAGATGAGGAGTTGTTTCTTACGAATGAGCAAATAAAGTGGTTTCTTGAGATGGAATCTACTTCTGATGAAGATACTATGAAGACTGTTGACATGACAAAGGATTTAGATATTGCAATAAACTTAGCTAAGAGGACTGATTCCAATTTTAATAAAAAGCCTACTGTACGGGCACCTGGGTGGCTCATTCGTCAGGTCTGCTTTCGGTTTGGGTTAGGGTTCTGGGATCGAGCCCTGCATTTGGCTCCCTGCTCAGCAGGAGGCCTACTTCTCCCTCTCCCACTCCCCTCGCTTGTGTTCTGTTTCTAGCTGTCTCTCTCACTGTCAATTAAATAAATAAAACCTTAAAAAAAAAAGTCTACTGTAGGTAAAACTGTTTATCAAACAGGATCATGTGGTACAGAGAAACTGTTTGGGAAATAAAGAGGCCATCGATGTAGCAAACTTCACTGTTGTCTTATTTTAAGAAACTGCCACAGGGGCACCTGGGTGGCTCAGTTGGTTAAGCGACTGCCTTCGGCTCAGGTCATGATCCCAGAGACCCAGGATCAAGCCCTGTATTAGGCTCCCTGCTTGAAAGGAAACCTGCTTCTCCTTCTCTCACTCCCCTGGCTTGTGTTCCCTCTCTAGCTGTCTTTCCCTCTGTCAAATAAATAAATAAAATTTTTTTAAAAAAAAAAAAAAGAAGAAAATGCCACAGCCACCCCAACTTTAGCAAACACCACCCTGATTGGTAAGCAGCCATCAACAGTGAGGCAAGACCCTCCAAGAGCAAAAATATGATGGCTCATTTGAAAGCTCAGATGAAGGCTAGCACTTTTAAGCAATAAAGTATTTTTATTTTTTATTTTTTTAATGATGAAAAAATTTTATTTTATAGAGGTGGGAGGGGCAGAGCGAGATGGAGAGTCTCAAGTAGACTTCATGCTGACTGCAGAGCCCTAGTGGGGCTCAAGCCCACAACCCAAGATCAAAACTGGAGCTGAAACCAAGAGTCTGATGCTCAACTGACCATGCCACCCAGGTACCTGCAATCTAGTATTTTTTTTAAAAAGATGTATTTGTTTTTAGAGAGAGAGAGAGAATGTGCACAAGCAAAAAAGTGCCTGCATGAGAAAGAGGAGGGGGAGATGAGAGAGAATCTCAAGCAGACTCCCTATGGAGTGCAGAGCCCAACATGGGATTTGATCCAATGACCCATGAGATCATCATCAGAGCCGAAATCAAGAGTCAGAGGCTTAACTGACTGAGCCACAATGGCGCTCCTGCAAAAAAGTATTTTAAAATTAAGATATCGCGGCGCCTGGGTGGCTCAGTTGGTTAAGCCACTGCCTTCGGCTCAGGTCATGATCCCGGAGACCCGGGATCGAGCCCCACATCGGGCTTCCTGCTCGGCGGGAAGCCTGCTTCTCCCTCTCTCAATCCCCCTGCTCGTGTTCCCTCTCTAGCTGTGTTTCTCTCTGTCAAATAAATAAAATCTTTAAAAAAAAAATAAAATAAAATAAAATAAAGTAAAATAAAATTAAGATATCTACATTGTTCTTTTAGACATAATGCTACTGCATACTTTAAGAGACTAAAGTATAGCATGAATATAACTTTATATGCACTGGGAAAGTAAAAAATTCATCTGACTCACTTCATTGTGATATTCGCTTTACTGCAGTGATCTGGAGCGGCACCTGGAGTACCTCTGAGGTATATTTGTATTATCATTACTATCATTAACCTATCCAGTCAAATACTTGCTATCTATGCTTCTACATTTAGTCTACTGAGTACTACTGGAATAAAAATTAAAACATATAAAACTATATAGGTTAAGTCAATAGTTTCTGGTCTCTAACCTGAGATGAATCATCAACACTTTTTTTTTAAAAAGATTATTTATTTGAGAGAGAGAGAGAGAGAGAATGCATGAGAGGGAAGAAGGTCAGAGGGAGAAGCAGACTCGCCGCAGAGCTGGAAGCTCATGCAGGACGCGATCCCTGGACTCCAGGATCATGACCTGAGCCAATGGCAGTTGCTTAACCAACTGAGCCACTCAGGCGCACCTCAACACCTCTTGAAAAGCCTTTTACTTGTCATTAGAAAGCTTGCAAAATTAAATGAACATTTTCAGGTATTTTATTTCAATAAAACAACATATGCTTTAATTCCTCTATTATCTCACTAAAGTGAACGTCTAGCCTATGCTTGAATACATTCAGTGAGAAAAAAGTCACTATCCACCAAGACTGACTATTCCAATCTCTATACTATGAGAACAGTCCTTAAGTAAGTTAAAATCAGGATCGCGGGGCACCTGGGTGGCTCAGTTGGTTGGGCGACTGCCTTCGGCTCAGGTCATGGTCCCGGAGACCCGGGATCGAGTCCCACATCGGGCTCCCTGCTCGGCGGGAAGCCTGTTTCTCCTTCTCTCACTCCCCCTGCTTGTGTTCCCTCTCTGGCTGTGTTTCTCTCTGTCAAATAAATAAAAATCTTTAAAAAAAAAAAAAAAAAATCAGGATCGCTAATGCCTACCCATCATCCAAAGTTTTAACCTTAAAAGTTATAGAACAAGCCAAATTATGTTTCACATATTTGAAGATGTTTTTCATAGAAAGTCTTCTTTTTTTTTTTTAAAAGATTTTATTTATTTGACAGAGAGAAACACAGCCAGAGAGGGAACACAAGCAGGGGGAGTGAGAGAGGGAGAAGCAGGCCTCCTGTCGAGCAGGGAGCCCGATGTGGGATTTGATCCCGGGTCTCCAGGATCATGACCTGAGCCGAAGGCAGTCGCTTA
Source organism: Spilogale gracilis (assembly GCA_004023965.1). Lineage (NCBI taxonomy): Eukaryota > Metazoa > Chordata > Mammalia > Carnivora > Mephitidae > Spilogale > Spilogale gracilis. Next base: position 90,038 of record PITA01007159.1, read on the forward strand.
ACCAACTGAGCCACTCAGGCGCCCCCATAGAAAGTCTTCTTAAAAGTAGACAACCCTCAGTCCTTCAATCACTTCCCATATGCTAGAGTTACAAATTGCTTTATTTGCAAGTTCTTTTCCAAGTCAGTTTTAGTTTACTCAAGCTGTTTTGAAATGCATATGCTCAAATGGTATAGTATCAACTTCCTTATTCTAAATAATATGTTTATAGTAATTCAACCTAAGACTGAGGTCCTTTCTATTAGGCTTGCTGTTATGAAGAAATATCCAAATTGCTCTTTGAAACGACTAGCTTTAATTAAACCTCTTGGGGAAATAGCATGTGACCGGCTACATGTGAAAGCCCCTGATTCTCTTAGTTGTCAGAAACACTACCTGTGTAGGAAAAACTTGTTGTTGTTGTTGTTTTTTTTAATATTTTATTCATTTCACAGAGAGGAGCAGCTAGAGAGGGAACACAAGCAAGGGAAGTCAGAGAGGGAGAAGGAGGCCTTCCCGCTCAGCAGGGAGCCCGATCCCGGTCTCTGGGATCATGACCTGAGTTGAAGGCAAACGCTTAACGACTGAGCCACCCAGGTGCCCCGACAAACTTGTGTTTTGATGGAAAATTATGCATTGTGTGGAGCAGGGTCAGTTCTGTAACTATTCCAACTCCATCTCTGTAGCAAGAAAGAAGCCACAGTCAATATGTTAATGAACAGGAATGGCTATATTCTAATAAAACCATTCCCCCCCCCCAAAAAGGGTGGGAATATTTGGCTGACAGCCATAAATTCACTGACCCCTACTTTAGAGCACAACTTTCTAGGTTATCTGATCTCATTTTATGGGAGCTATTTTATAACTCTGTAAACTGTAGGTAATTGATAGTGATGTAAAATAATTTTTATCTACAGACCTGCAAAAACATTTTCAGCAAAGGGATGAAAAACTGTTCTCCACTCTCAATAACTCTACTACCCTGTTCCAAAGGAGAAAAAAAAGTTTGGTCTATATTTGAACATTAACTTCCATAGTTTTTAAAACTTATTTTTAAATGTTTGCTATTGAATTATAGTTGACATGTTTTATTACAGTTTCAGATATACAACACAGTGATTTCACAATTCTATATATTACTCACTTCTCACCATGATAAGTGTAGTTTTCATTTGTTACCATGTGACATTATTAAAATATTACTGACTGGAAGTATTCCCTATGCTATACTTTTTATCTCCATGACATTTATTCTGTAACAAAGTTTGCAGATCTTAATCTCCTTCACCTAATTCACCCTCCACCTCTGGCAACTACCAGTTTGTTCTCTGTATTTATGAGTCTACTTTTTTTTGTTGGTTGGTTTGTTTCTTTTTAGCCATTTCCATAATTTTGATTTATGATTGTGTCTGTTTTTGGATTCTCTTCTGGACTGCTTCTGACATCTTATGTATTTCTTCACTGATGAGATAAAATCTATATACATATTTACTTTTTATCTGTAGGAGAGTCATGAATTTATGTATTTTTTTTAAAAAAGATTGTATTTATTTATTTATTTGACACAGAGAGAGAGATCACAGGTAGGCAGAGACAGAAGGGGAAGCAGGCTCCCCGCTGAGCAGAGAGCCCAATGTGGGGCTCAATGCCAGGACTCTGAGATCATGACCTGAGCCAAAGGCAGAGGCTTAACCCACTTAGCCACCCAGGTGCCCCATGAATTTATGTATTTTAATAAATTTATCTTTTAACATGTGAAATGCGCTGTTGTTATAGTATCACTAAGATCTGTCTAAACTACCCCTTATTCCACTGTTCATGCTCATGTTCTAGAGCAATTAGGCCTTCTCAAATAGTTTTCTTGTGTCCATCTTAATAAATTCTCTTATACATCTGGAAGCAAAATTTAACTTTTCTAAGAAACATCTATATTTTTTATACTGCCATGTGTGCAACCTGAAACCCTTACAGGATAAAATAAAACTCTTTGGTTAGGCATTCAAGTAACATCCTTATAATTCAAACACCTCATACCATTCCTCAAAACAAGTATTTCATTCAAGCCAAACTAAAATGCGACTATTCCTAGAATACATATTCACTTACTTATTCATTCAAAAGATATTCATTGATACCTTCTATTTGTCAGGCACAAAGTAGATCAGGAAAATACAACAAACAGCCATTGACCCTGTCCTCACAAAGCTTATAGTTTCAGTGGGAGGAAATTACAGAAGCGGCTAGAAGAGGTGTTTAATATTATTACTTCTATTTATATTAGTCATATGTTCTCTTTCCCTAAGATGTCTTCCTCTCTACTTGGTCAAATTGTACCCATTCTCCAAGATCTTAGAGTTGTACACTCCTTTGCAAAACCTCTGTATCAAAAATCACATTAATTTCACTCTTCTGAGTTTGTTTTTTCTCTTCTGGGTTCGAACTCACATCGGTGCCACTTCCTTGAGATTTATGACAAGTTATCTTATCACTCTAATTAATCAAGTCCCATAGTTTTTGAAGCCCTTTCCTTGACCTTTTTCACCCACTAAAAAGCAGGAGAGAAAAGATGAAGCACTTAAATTGTAAGTGAATTTGGTTTGCTTCAAATCGAAGTTGAAATAGATTTTTTAAAACTGGGAATGCAGTAATTATTTAGGGCATAATAGCTCCTAGATAATAAGGGATTCTTACTAAAAATAAAAAAAAGAACACTAAAAAATGCTAAAATCTGGCCAATAAAATGTTAAAATGCAATCAACACACTATCCTGTGGAATATGGATCTATAATTAGTCTTAATGAAATCTGTGCAAAACTCCCATTATTTGATTAAAGTAGTTTTGAAATAAAGTAAATCACCTCAAATACTTAACAGAATTTATTTTAAATGTATAGAAATGTATTTTTTTAATGTATAGAAATTTATAAAAAAATACCTCAAACCAAAAGAAATCTGAAGATGAAACAATTAGGATTACTAATACTTTAAAACACATTAAACATTCTGTCTTAATTTTATGAGTAAAAGCAATGATAGGGTTTCAGGATACACTACCTCCAAACATGGTACCTTAGCATACTGAATATTTGAAGATGAGGAGTTTGAGAAACTGCCAGGAGCAGGAAGGTCATTCTAACTGACCGCTCCCCAGGTCCTTCTTCCCTAAAACAGGCCCTAACATTCTCATGTGAGAGGTGCCCTCCTTATACCAGGAGGAAAGGAACATCCTATATCCAAAGACAAACGGATATCAAGAAGAATCCTAAGAAACAGGCCTTATTAAATTACCCCTAGTTTACTACGGTTACCTTATACTCCTTAATCTGTTCATATTCCTCCGTGACTATTCACTCTTGATCAAACCTAGCATAATGTCTTTCAGTCATTTCCTTATGAAGACTCTCATAACACTTATATTAAATAAATCTGTATGCTTTTCTCCTGTTAATCTATCTTTGTCAATTCGCTTTTCAGACCCAGCTAGGAACCTTAAGAGGGTTGAGGAAACTTTTCTCTTCTATAGGCAGTAAGATGTTCTTATATTCTCATGGATATCTTAGGCTAGGTAATTATTCCATAGGTCTCATCCTTTAGGGGTTTCTCTAAATATACTGTCAGAAATCACCTCATCAAGCAACAGTTAAACTTTAGAACTAGGGGCACCTGGGTTGCTTGCTCAGTCGTTAAGTGTCTGCCTTCAGCTCAAGTCATGATCCCAGGTTCCCAGGATCGAAGCCTACTGCTCCCTCTCACTCCCCTTGCTTGTGTTCCCTCTCTAGCTCTTTTTCTCTGTCAAACAAATAAATAAAATCTTAAAAAACAAAAGAAAAGAAAACAAAACCTCTAGAACTATTTGCTCTCATTGGCTAAGGAAAATAGTCCTCCTTAGTAGAGTAACCTTATGCGAAGGTGGGGGAGAGGCAGGAGAAAGAAAAAGTAGCTACACCACAAGAATCTTTTATTAAGCAACTTGTAGTCCTGTTACCAACTAAAAATGATTCTGCTCTTGAAATTACCATGGAATTACAAGTCTAGAAGGGACTGGAAACGTGTGTGTGTTTTTATTATCTAAATATCTAGATATCTA